>JAZHYW010055059.1:0-21089 GCA_037355805.1 Ixodes ricinus | reverse complement strand
ATTTGTGCTACATTTATGCATCCGTCCAAAGCAGTATTCATTTTGTTTAAAGAGTAGTCTGTTCCAACGAAGCACGACAGCCTATGTTGTAGCTTTCAATGTTCAATATATATATATATATATATATATATATATATATATATATATATGTGTGTGTACAGGATGTTTCTTTTTAAGCTTAACATAATTTTTTTAAAACCACGAAAGCTAGATTAATGCGGTCTGCGCAGGTGAGTAATACGGCCAGGGGGACATAGTATAGAAGGCTAATCGCAACGATCGGTCGGCTAATTAGTTAAAATTCGTTAATGAACTTTTTAATTAATGAAAATAGACATATAGTTCCAATTATAAACTTGCTCAGCGTCATCGAAAACCACTCAAATCAGTAATTTTCAGAAAGACGTTGAGCGCGTGAGAAGCGTAGTAGTGCACTCAAGTTAGCACTCGTGGAGCACGTACAAAGCTGGCGGTTCCGATAAGGCGCCCGCGCCATTTTTCCGTCTCTTATCTAGCCCCAGCCTTGTACCTGCTCCACGAGTGGTAACTTCGAGTGCACTACTACGCTTCTCAAGCGTTCAAAGTCTTTCTGAAAAATTACTGATGTAGTGGTTTTCGATGACGCTGAGCAAGTTTCCAATTGTAACTATATGTCTATTTTCATTAATTAAAAGTTAATTAACGAATTTGTAACTAATTAGCACGACTGATTGTTACGATTAGTCCCATAACTGATGTCCCCCTGGCCTTATAACTCACCAGCGCAGACCGCAATAACATAGCTTTCATGGTTTCTTTTTTGAAAATTCTGTTAAAGAAAAAAAACACACATTTATATATATATATATATATATATATATATATATATATATATATATATATATATATATATATATATATATATATATGTGTGTGTGTGTGTGTGTGTGCGTGTGTGTTTTATATAAAAAGAATACGATGTACCATATAATATTTATTAATCTGACTTTTTCAGTCATCTTCAATTAAAGAGGGGTCAGTTTTGTTTTATCTTAAATTTATATGCGCCTTCTTTTCTGTAAGCAACTGCGAACTGTTTTATTATATTGCTCTTGTTATCGCATTCTCTATATGTGTCACCGATATTTGATTGCCTGATGCACTTTCAATGTACCGAACATGTGAACTTCTTTAAGCTAACACGTACGGTCGTCACCAAAATAGTTTTATCATAAGTGATTGAGAGTTGGAACGATTAAATCGCGCCAAGAGTCACTGCACTGTCACAAGTACACTGAGAACAAGAGTGGTTGTGTCGTTCCGACCACCCCACCTCGGGCGTGGTTCGGGAGAGAGTGATTATTTGTAGATAGTTTCTGCTGCATTGATGCTGCCATACAGGTTCCTGTCGTTTAGCATATTTAAATCTGATGTTACGCGCTGAATTGAGAAAACAAAATATGTTGCTCCTTTCAACGGACAAACAAAAAGAAACCCCTAGTTTACGGCATGCAGGGCCAGCGAAAACCTGAGTCAGACAAGCAGCTTTACGAGGCGCGCTATGGCAACGGCTGGTCATTGCCGACCTTCCGCGTTCTCTCAAAGATGGCACTCGCCTGGCAGTCTCCTTCATGCTGTACTTTCGCGATTGCAGAACGACATGTCGCCCTTTTCGTTGGCACGGCAATCTCTCGTCATTGCTACTTTCATTATGTAGCGACTGTACATGCCAATCATGTCTCGTTAAAGTGGACCACGTTAATATGGATACCCCGCTACGTAGACACCATTTTCGGGAATAAAAAAGAAAAAATACACGCATTTTTGTCTCTCTATTATGGACAACTCACATTATAAACGATTTGTTTGGGGAACGGAAGTGTTCATATAAACGAGACATCACTGTGTATGCGTGAATTCGAAAACTGGCTTTTCGTTATCTTTATTGGAGTGTTTCTTGCTCTGCAAAATGAAAGGAAAGACTAGAAATAGACCTGTAATCTAGTGTTTAAGCTTAGGGATACAGGAGTTATTGCCGAATTCACAAACTTCACTCCGTTTGAGGCGCCCGTCCACATCCCCAAAGAAGGCGCGAGGGCCGGTGCTCGCCAATCGAGACGACGGATGGGCAGCCTTCGCGTCTTCCTTGAGGAAGTGGAGGGGAGCGTCAATTGGATAGAGCTTTATGAATTCCGCGGTTACTTCTCAGTGATGAAAGTGATAAAAAAAAAAGAAATAACGCAGGCAAGCTAGTAAATTTGTTTTATAATCATAAACCCGAAACTGGGAACAAATAATAAAACACTGTAATAAATACAGTGTGCATAGTTGTCTGCTTTTTTCTTGGTTCAAAGTTTCGAGGTTATCGTTTTGAAGTTACTTCCTATTTTGGTACTTCTACTATATTTTGATGAAATATCAATGTTTATTTGGTATAAACGTGGTGAATTTTCCACGGAAGCAATATTAACGGGTAAAGACATGGAAATAATAGCTTCACAACTGAACTTTATCATCGACTTCAATACCAACCTTGAGTATTGTTGATGAAAAGCTATCTTTGCCTGAATTTAGGCAATCGCAGGATTTAAAATAGTTCTCGCTCGCTCCTTGGCTCTTTTCCACGACGCTTCGCAAACCGGTACGAAGTAACGAAAGTAGAACAAAATAAATCTTAGTTCTTTTACGTTTTTCACTTCTTCAGTAGTGAAACATACATGTGACAACGTACTGTGAGAAAAAAGAAGTAAATAAATGACCACGCGTTGTTCTCACTTGATACACGGCCAATGCGTTTTTATTCTTTTTTAGATTTTCTTACATTTACATTATTCTGGGCTGGTTAGCATGCTGGCTCAAATATGGAGGGTATTTTCGAGCGATACCACCATCAGGTCAAACACCACTATCCGGTCAGAATTAACCGGATGGCCGTGTCCTTTCATTAAAGACTTTTACAGAATCGTTTTTGCATATCCGGTTCGGTACAATGTGCCCTCCGATACGAACTGCGCATGTGCGAGTCTTCTTCGGTAGCGCATGCGTAGTTCGTACCGGAGGGCCCATCGCTACCTTATGGGATCTGCAAAAACGTTTCCCTAAAAACCCGACAATAAATTTACTTTTCACTGTGTCGGTATGGTTCATAGGATGTTGATGTGACAGGCTGGCAGCACTTGCCAGCAGGGTGTCGAACCGAAATGTTTTTCGTTCCGGTTTTCGTTCCGGTTCAGGGAAAACGGTTCAGCTCCGGTTCAACTCCGGAGTGAAAAAATAAAGGTTCAAACCGGTTCGAACCGGTTCGTACTCATATGCTACAAAAACAATTGACGACAGCAAAAGATAAACTATGCATATTTTATAAAAGTGTTACATATAGAAAGCAAAGGCTCAGATTACTGTGTGGAACGAACGAGCTAGTGCTGGGGCACCTCGGGACGTGGGTGAAAGCGCAGTTCAATGAAAAGCAGCTGACCGAAGAAGCAGGACGTTGTCAAGCATATCCGAGGAAAGACAGCACCTCTGAGACGATAAAGTGAACTTCAGTGCAGAAAAGACTCGCAGCACGCTGACCTGCGTCGCAGGCACTCCCAGGGCTACTTGCGCCCATGCGTAGAGTTCTGGATGGCGCTCCCTTTTCTCCTCTCAAAACGCAACACGTTAGCGTCCCTTGAAAGCCGCGGCTCCTTGTCTAGCAATGCTTAGAAGAGCTGTGCGCCTTAATGTTTGTGTTTCTGAGAAAACGTTTTGGTCCTTGCTGTTTCTGCTACCAGAGATCGAAGCTGTTTTGCTGTTTTCTGTAGCTGTAACTGTTGGTTGAATCCCCCCTCCCTTTCCCGGGGCTAGACTTTAATTTCGGACAGATTATTATATCCGCTGAGTTATTTTGAAAGCAGATTAGATGCTGCACAGTATGGCAACTAGTGCAGGTTCTAAAATATCCATCGGCCTTTGTATCGCTTTCTTATCCGATCAGTTGTACAATGAAATCAAGGCGTTTAAAGTAAATTGCACACAACTCTACAAAATTAAAGACAAGAAACACCAAACAAAGCTTGGACTGAACGCCAAAAGAATAAATAAACAAGGACAAAGAGAGGTATAGACAACACTAGGGGTGTTGTCTATGCCTCTCTTTGTCCTTTTTTGCGTTTATTCCTAGATGAAAAACCAACTAGCCCAACTCACCGTTTTGCCACCAAACAGGCTCATTAAATGCTCACTTTTGCTGACGTAGGAATCGGGTATGTTTTAGTGTTAAATTTTCTTTAATGAGCCATTTCCGGTCCCCAAGAAAAGTTTGGGACGAATGTGGGCATTTGTTAAAGAAATACACAAGACCAGAAATCCCGAAGAATTTATAGTTACTGTGCTCATTTCGTTTGAGTTCTCGAGACGAACTTTATAAATTATGAAGACGACCGCTATGTGAAAACCTGATAATGGAACGTTACAGAGCTTTCCGCTACCTAATGTTTTCGCTTTCTGACTTCCCACATGAACGAAGCACCGGAAAAATTATTGATCCGTTTTGCCCAGGAAAGAAAAAATAATTATTTCGGTTCGGCTCAACTCCGGTTTGCGCAAAAAATAATATTTTTTCTTTCATTTTTTGGTTTACTTTTTATGTTAGTGTGTTTTTTCAGCACATTTCCGCAAACTGACTTCGCGTATGAACCGAAAACCGCATGGAAAACATATCGGTTCCGCTCCGGAGCGAGAAAAATTATTTCGTTCCGGGTCAACTCCGGTTCGCTCGAAAATAACGGTTTTTTCCGGTTTTCGGTTCACGGTTCGGGTTCGGTTCAATACCCTGCTTGCCAGTGCCGGAACAGTGTAAAATGTCTAAATTACTTTTTAAAAAATCTTTTATATTTTAGAATTATGGAGCCTGAGAAATTTGGAACTTGGTGTATCTGTCAAGGAGCCTATACTGATTTCAGTTCAGAGTAACTAGAACTCTTATTTTTTCGTAATTTAAAGCTGAGTAGCAGGTTGCTGCGTGTTTTTTGTTTCTTTTAAAATTATTACGTCTCATTAGTACAATAACCGGAAACAAGTGGTCGCGAATAATTTAAACGATGCCTTCTTTAGCTGTTTATAAAGGCAACAAAAATTATCACTTATTACTTTAGTTATAGAATTGCACCATTCACAGAACTTTACATTGACCTGCATTCGATTTTATATCCATCAAACCATAAGGTCGTTAATAAACGTGAGTTCTAAATTACAATACGTCAGTACCGATTCTAGGATACAGCGGCATCACGGCTCACGTCAAACATTATCTCAGTTCAGAATATTAGTCAATTTAAACGGGGCTTAGGAGGGCGAGGGGGGGAGGGGAGGGGGCAGAGATGCAACAACGAAACTCGCCGAAGCTTAGCGCTTCCTCGTCCACGTTTTAAACAAAAACATAACAAAACAAAACGATAAAACGTACGACCGCGTTGGCCCAGAAGCGAGCAATCCCCGCTTGGCCAATCTGCGATCTTCAGGCTCATTTGGAACAGATTCTAATGAAAGACGCTGCAGTAGATAACAGCGGCGCACGGACGGGGCCAGAGAGAAAATGAACAAGACATCCTCCGTAAAGCCAGCCAGTTCGAGCCAGAGAAAACGAGCATCGGGAGCACAAAAGCGGCGCTGCCACCATTCGATCAAAAGTTTAATTGTGTCGAGCATCGCCGCCACTATCGCCTCCCCAAAACTCCCACGCCCTGATACAGGGAGGGAAAATAACTTCGAAAAAAAGGAGAGAAAGAAAAATGACAGGGAGGAAAAGCGTCGGCGAGAGGGTAAAGGAGGTTAACTCAAGCTGTAGAGCATTCAACCCAATCATGGAGCTAATGAAGATTAATGAACGCCGGCAAGCCCCGACTGTTGCGCTGGTGAATTTTTGGCGGGGCCCTGCCGTCGCTGCGCGGCGGGTTTACCAGGAAGAGGAGAATTAACGGAGAGAGTTCAAATGCGAGGGAGAGAGAAGCGTTAAACGCTGTCGCTTTGTGAAAAATTTGCGTTGTGACCCCCCCTCTCTTCCTTCGTGTCGTGCCCCTTTTTCCTCTCTGTGACAATCGAGGTGCCATAATACGCTGCGGAGATAGTCGCAAGTACGAACGTAGGTTTCATCTTAGCTTACAAAAAAAAAATACCTGTACTTCTTTTTTGTTTTGTTTTGTAGCCCGAGTTGTTTGCAGATATACACAAATATCCTGTGTTGTCAGCGTATACTCTCATGTGACGTGACGAGAAAGCACTCTTTCGTTACAGAAAAGTAAGCCTAAGCCGAGCTGCTTTGTTCACTGTTTCAAAGTCGTTCATGGTTGTGTCTTAAGTAGGTACTTCAATTGGTTCTGTTCAGATATTTATTTTACGTAAATAACAAGCGCGACTTGAAAGCGCGTGCTCCGTAATGTCATTGGCAACGTCTCAATGAAAATGGGAGAGTCGGTGGCCGAATCTTGTTAATGGGCCGCAGCTTGGAACGCGTGGAGCGAAAGCTCGCGCAGCAAGCTCCAGGGGTCCTAAGTCCGTCTCCCCACTTCTGCGCGTTTTGATCTGGATGAGCATCGTACCGGCGTGCGTTCGTGTATCTTTCCTGATTGGTGAACGTTAAAAACTCCAGGGTAGCTGTTGTACTGCACTAGATAAATTACTCATCTACAGCTGAGACACCAGACGTGCTTTGGGGCTGACTAACTTCCGGTTGTCTAAATATGCACACCGCGCAATTACTCTTTCAATAAATATTGCGCATCACTTTTTTTCTACCCTAATGTGCGCTTTACATGAAGCCCATGAAGTTCATGTGGACTACATCTTCGGATTCGCCTTAGGTAGGAGCACTGTTAGCAAATACGATATAGCTTCGCCAATACTGGAAACTCCTCCGAAAACCTATGGGAGCGGCGGCGAACGTGACAGTGGCGCCTCTAGCGGACTCGGAGTCTACGGAAGCAGACGACGCAATGGAAAAGTATAGGCTCCGCGACGTCCTCGAGCTTTGCGTGCCCGGTTTCGTCATCCCAACAGCAGAATATTTTTATTACGGCCAGTCCGCTTGCAAAGCGGAATCCACTGATCGCAACTGCAACGGCAAACAAATAGCAACGCGCACATAAACAAAGATAGAGCAGTTTGTTTAGAGGTCTCAAACACCACTCAGGGGATCACGCGCCTTTGAAGCGCATCAGAGAAGCGGAAAAAAGGCGTTTAGCTACTCGAACTACGTCGTAAGAGGTTACTGTTTATCCGTTACAAAGTGCGTTGTCACAATTTCTTACCTGAATAGGTGATTATTAAAACGTGCGCAAACAACATGTTAAAATTACCAGAGCAAGCGCACCAGCCTCTGCAGCATTACAAAAACAAAAAAGTAACAGAGAAAAATGACCGTGCAGACACTTTCCGAACTATGCAGAAAAGATGGGGTCCCCATCCCAGACGAAAATAAAAAGAAATGGGGAAAAGTCTCGAACAACGGCGAATGAAACAAAGAAGCTAGCAGACGATACGAAGATACAAATCACCCAGCAAAGACCTGCTTCAACGACGACGATCGCACGGGGCGTCGGTAGGAGCATTGAAAATTAGCAGGTGGTGCTCGCCGTTAATGTTTACCACAAAAAAAGCAAAAGAAAATAACAACACAGTTGCAGACGGCCCTCAAAATGTCCGGGCATAGCGTAGCAGACGAACCGGTGGTATTAAGCGACGAAGCGAAGGAAAGAAAGTAAAAACTAAGCCGAACAAGACAAAGCAAAATACGCGACGGTTCGAACCTCAAGTAAACACAAGAAATAAAAGAGCAAACAAAAAACATAAACGCAGGAGGAAGAAAGACCGCGGCGGCGTAGCATCGCCTCAAACATAAAAAGAAAGTTGACTTTGAAAAATGGAAGGAAATGCACGACCGTCCAACGGGTGCTTTTTTTTTTTTGTAACTCCGCTTTTATTAGTTTTAGCAATAGCTTCAGCTTTGCATGTGCACAATCGACTTCTTCCAGAACATACTGACATCGCAGTAACCTACGTGGTTCGAAATTGCCTTTTGCTTCTTGATCCGGAGACGATCGGGATTAGCCAGCTCGCGTATTCGACGAAAAGGTTTTAAGCAATACATTCATGAAAAATTGGAATTGCATCAACAAAACGAATTGATCGATATGAACAGTAAAGTTGAAACGTAGCAATGTTCTAAAACTTTTTTTACATTGCCCCTTTTCAAGAAACGGGGCGAAGGTACATTCGTGTTTTGCCTGGCTTACGTCAATTCTGACAGAGTGTTTTCTTCAGGAGAGCCCGATAATTGCACCCTACAAGCTGTAACATCTTTCCCACGCGAAGAAAATGTCCTTGACTCATGAGGTGGCACCTATATTTTAACATTCAAAGCAGCGAATACCGGTGACAATTTTTTTCCATTGGTCACCTCGCACGGAGATACCGCAAAACCAATGCGTTGTGGAGAATTCGTCTGCAAGCGGAGACTCCGAGCTCGCTAGGGCCGCTGCGATCACTTTTCGCCCGCGATCCGCGGGAGTTGCCAGGATTGGCTTACATGGTATTTGCTGTTAGTCTAGGGGCCCTAAACTCGTCTTACAAAAAGTCGGAGCAGAAAGTTCGCGGGTGCGCCAATTGGACGTCGGCGAAAAAAGCGAAGTCATCGTCGTGATAGGCCAATTGGTGCGCTCTGTCAGCTTCGGCCCAAACTTTGTGTTTAACGAGTTTAGGGGCCTAGGAGGCCCTCAAACACATTACCACCCAAACTAAAACCGCAACGTCACGGCGCGCTCTTTACGTTTGGTTGGGCTAGACGCCAATATCACGTCCTGGAAAGAGTATGAACGAGGTGACGCGGCATTTTCTGTGCCATTTTATTTCACTTTATGAGCTCCTACGCTTCGTTTCGCCTTAAGTCCGGACGCAGACGAAGCTAAATGGAGATGGGACCAATGGAAACAGCCTCGAAAGCGCAAGTACGTCACCGGTCATTTCCCGTACATGATTGGTTCAGCGACGGTGGCACACTTACAGAAACATAAACACTGAGTTAGTGCGCTCTCGACTCTGGCTGATTTATCTCCTCAGCTCGTAGCGACGCCGCTTCCGTCCGATTTTAGTGAAACGAGACAGTGTCGACTGCGCTCCGACGTGTGTTGAGGCTAGCCCACGACAACTTAAAAAAACACTGCGAGGAAAAAAATTTTCTTTTCAGAAAAGGGCATAAATGGGACACTTCTTTTGTAAACAAATTTTTCATGAAAAAAATATCGCGCAATATTTACGCCGCTAGAGGCAATTTAGGTGGATGTCACAGCCCGCTCTAAGCCCCGCCTACAAATGAGTGGCCCCGCCCATTACTACTGGACTGGCTCGGCTGCTCGACCGAACAGGCTAATAAGCGTAGCGTCTCCCTTTCGCGTCATCAGGTGCGTCTATAGTCTGGAAGTCCAACACCGCCTGCTAGTCGTGTGAGCAGACGAGCGGCAGCCTCCGACATCGTCTGCTTTTTCACCGCTGTCTATCGTCGTCTGCAATGCCCCGAGACGCGGAAGCGAAAGCTGCGGGTCGGCGTCCGTTTACGCCTCCATCCGTCTGCTATTCGTCCGCCGTCTAAAAACTTCTGCAACGCTCTGAAGGCGCGACCATGAAAGCGGCGTTATAGCGTTCCATTAGGCCCGAGGAGACGCGGTCCAATACAGGCGTCCGTCTGCGTCTATCGCTGTGCGTAATAAGCAACCGAGAGAACTACGAAAAATCAACAAAACGAATACGCAGTCTTTCTAGCCTTACTCTTCTTGTAATTTTCTTCACGTGGCATCCGCGAGCAAGGTGGGTGAGCGTCATGACGCACAATTCAAAACCGACGTAAAAATATTCGCTTTAGTAAGAAAGGCGCACAGCAAAACTTAAAGTTTGCCTTGCGAGGCGCAATGATTGGAACACATACCTTGGCAAACTTGATGCGAACCGAACGCCCGATTGCCTCCAACCAGAGGGATCGCAAATTCTTACCTGTGTAGGGATCTTCTCAGTATTGAAACCATGGTCGCAATCATGATGGTTGCACGATTCGCAAAGCAGTGGGGACGCTTTTACAGGAACCAACGTCTTTATTCAGCTTGAACACGCGCAAAGAAAGAAATGAAGCCAGGTCGGTCAAAATCGTTGATGTGCGCCCGTTTGCTCGAAGGAGGTTAACTTTAACCGCGGTGAAAAGTTAACCGCCCTTCCCTACAGGTACCCACAAGTACCTAGCCAAGTTTTGCGAGGGCTGGATGAGCGATAGCTTCATGTTTTATTATGGGCAGGTAGGTTGTGTAACCTACTGGTTGTAGCGAATATAAGTGGCTTTCGTAGAAAAGTTTCAGAAAAGGGGGATCCAAGAACGAGCGCTACCGAGTTTTCGCGACGCAGCGCGGCATACATTTGAGCTTAAGAAATACATTTTATTGCTCGTGGTACAGATATTGCGCAAGGTAAAACTAAATTAACGGTAAAACTAAATTAACCCCTGTTTGGAAGATGCCTAAACTTTTGGCTGCCCGAAGTGAAGACAAGCCTCGTTGAAATTCTCTTCCAAGCTGGAAAGAGGACGACGAAGTTCAGTCCTAGAAACGATGAAAAAGAAGTGAGCAGTGAAAGGAAGGCGTTACAGCGTCAGCATGGTTGGCCAGCATGTGAGAACTGCACATAACAGCATCATTATTTGGAAACCGTGTAATTGGGCTCCAAAGAAAATAGACCTATTACTAAATTACCCAAGCATCGAGGAGAATGGTGAAAGTGTAAATCGACGCTCCCGCGCGCTCTGGCTTTCCTCGTATAAAAGATTCGAAGTAAATAATCATAATAAGGCTTTGACGAACGCGCGTGCAAGGCAAAAATTTGTTTTAGGCCTTTGCTTTAGAACAGTTACTACTGCAGATGTCAGCAAGTGCAGCGCGTGTAAAAACACTCGTAGCATGCACCTTGGTGCCTGGGAAATTTAGCAAAAGGTCTATATGGGCGCTGTCTGCTTCTGCGTGCTATAAGTACCCGGACGATTGAGTCAAGGCAATCCATATAGTGTTCCAAAGACGTTGCCATGCCGACAATTACCGCGTTCATTTAGGCCACGGTGTAAGATACACTTTTGAGGTAAGGACACGGCGGGGCTCAACGCGCGGCGCAAGGAATCAGATAGCGTTCGTTCGACGGGCATCCGAAAGGCTGCATCACTCCGCGGCCACCGTGCCCGCGGCTGACAGTGTCGCCGGTGGCCAAACCATAGAGTAATCTACACAAGGTAAAGAGCGGACACTGCCGTAGGCCCCAGCGTCCCGTATAACAACTAGCGCGCCAAACGGTCGATGAGAAAAGCTTACTCTTGATTCCGGTTCCGGTGGTTTCAGTTTCGGTTTCGTTTCCGGCGCTTTTTTGCCGAGCTTGCTGTCGCGCGGCTTCTCTTACTTGATGGCACAAATGCTTCTGATTAGAGGCTTCACACCACGAAAGAGCAAAAATTATTGTCTTTACTGCTGTGAAATATTAAGATATCTATTCTTGTCATACTGCTTCCGTTTGTTTACGTGTTTACGAAGTATTTTCAGGCAACAACAAAAAGTGCTTCAGAATGATTTATTTTGAGGTCAATCATAAACAGACTTGAACAATTCAGAATCGCGAAGTATTCTTCATGAGGGCACACACATTCATATCAAGAAGAAACGTTACAAGAGTCCCACATTTACCATAGCATTTACCAACACTCCAAACCAGAACTTTCCAGTGATGCTAAACGGTTTGATTGAATTAATCATTGGTTGTCACAATGCTGAGCAGTTTCAGTAATGTGGACATGTGGCCATAGCTATCATTAACAAGTACTGTAAGCGACTTTATTGTTGCGAGCTCGACATTTAGCGATGTGCCAGTTTCGGGAATATTTCGCGGGCACAAACTTTCACCACCGTGAGTGACATTGCATGTATTCATGTCCATAGGGCAACTTATTCACGTTACCAATTTCTTGTGAACTTGATCAAATCGCGATATTTGCGAAAATTAGGTCCACGCGAAGATTAGGTCGTTTACGCTATTAGAGCACAGCCTAGACTGCACAGAATTCAAAGAAGCAGATTCAATGTCAATATACAGTACACTATTTGGAGTAGCCTAACACTTCTCGTAGGCTAACAAAAAGGACCTCATACAGACCCAGGGAATATTCAACATTCCCATCCATATTCAACACAATGAGTGTACAGCAGAAAATATAGCAATGCTAGTACAGGGCCTGTGGGAAATTACAGCAAGAACAGGCAGCTAAGGTCAAACCACCTAACAGTGTTAGGTAATAAAAATATACAAAAAATCTGTTACCAAAGTAATCACACAACATTTGGTCAATATACAAGGCACATTGATTAAAACATTAACATATCGGACATGTTCGGCATATACTCCACGCACGCACCCATCAAAGATCACTTTGCTACAAAACGTCCTCATCCCGTATATAAAAAAAACTATTCTTTACATGCGATGGCGTGAGGTGAAACACCTCTTCAGGAAACATGAGAGCCGAATGGCTTCCGAGCTCGCAGAAGCTGTCTCGAGGCGTACCTTCAGCTGCTGTTTCCGCAGTCTGGCATATCGTCTTCTTCTGTAGCTGGAAGTTCTCGCCTGGAGATCGCTTGATAACGTCCTCGAGCCTTTTTCGTGAGCTTGCGGCAAACAGATGCAGGATGCGCTTGACCAGCTCATAAAAATGGCAACAATGTCAAAGGGGCAGAGATTGAAAAGCAGTTGCAATAAGTGCGATACGATTTAACTCAGTACAAGCAACTCACTAAACCAGCACCATACCAGGTAATGTGTGGAGGAAGCCTGAACTTTCTTCTTGTGCTTTACTCATTTAAGCACTATCAAAGCCAGTGAAAGTTCTGACCACCAATTACGTTACAGTCTTTTTTACTAGTCATGCAAAACGTCCTGTATTAAATATCTTCAACGTAAAATCCTTAATAACCTTTGCAAGTCTCGAAAGGCTAGCCAAAGTACGAAACGCGCAAAACATGCCAAGAATTCTCTTGAACACCTCCTGCTTGATATGTGAGCTTCAGCTTCCACAACACCTCTCCGTGTCATTAGTAATACAAATGGTTAGGATCGGTATGCCACACAACAACGCTAAGCAACGACTATAGCTTATAAAGAGCACCTAGAATTCCTTAAAACTGATCCTTCTGGGACAGATTGTAAGATCTACTGGCTATAGAGGTCTCACACAAATATGTTTCAAAGTAGTGGCGAAAAGTAAAATGGGACACTTACAGTGTCGACCTGGACCCCTAGTGGCCAGCGAAAAGACCATGAAGAGCTGAAGCCAGCCGGAGTGGGACCTGGAAGAGTGCTGCATATGGCGGCTACAGGCTGGTGCTTTTAAAATACCTCTATATTACCGAGTGCTGCAGGAGTGCCATTACTGCGGAGCTGCATGGGAGTGGTGAATTCTGCAGTCTGCCGGGCTCTGCCTGGTCTGGAGCGGTTTCTATTATTCGACACAGAAGTGCACCGTGACTTCCAGATAACCTTTTACCAAGCACAGCACGCCTCGCTGCGACGGAGCCGCACTGGAGTGAAAGGCCATGATGAGCATGGTTGCCTGAGCGGAACCTAGGGAATGGGCTTAATAGACTACATAGAGAAGTTATTCTTATACCTTTGTGAATAGGAGGGAAACACATTATTACAATCACCTATTACAGATGCCCAGCTTATGGAATATATATGGAATATATATTGTTTTTCAATGTGTTAAATGTACACACTAAACAAATGCCGTATGCTAATCTGGCAACCCTCTCTCTTTCGATATTTGGTCCCGCTTAAAAGCGATGGGACATATTTTTACTTGGTGTGTTTGCTTTGGATGTCTCAACGCAATACAGACAATCAGTCTTGCTCCAGAGAAAAGTAGCTTCAACTAAGAAATCATGCAAGTAGACAAACACAAGGAGTAGTTAAATAAGCACAAGTGCTTGTGCTTAAAGCTTGTTGTCTCTCCTTGTGTTTGTCCTTCGCAATAAAACATGATTTCAACAAATGTTCGCACTGCCCAACAACAGGTCATTTTATAGCAATTAACAGTGGTACAATCACATTTTTAGAAAAGACAGCATCAGTATAGAGCAATATTCACCCCACCATGAAGTGCTTATTAACCTAAATAGGAGCTGTACAAAACACAACACCACCATGAAGCACCACTTTATAACCCCAATTTAGAGCCACATTAAAACATACATTCAAGCTATGTGTGAGACAAATCATAATAGTTTTTCTCAATAATTTAATCTATAAAGATTAATTTGTCAGCTTTACCTCAAAGACAGCGGTAATTCAGTACTAAAATTAGTATAACTGACTCAGATCGCTTAGCCCAAATCATGACATAAGTTACAGATCCAGTTGTTCCTAGCGCTTGATCCAAAGCTGCATCAGTATATAATTATATTGTAAAGAAAAACAAATTATTGGGATTATATGCTAAACATGCAATGATTCCAAGGAACTATTGATAACAAGGAGCTCACGCCAACCTACCTTGTGTCACGTGGGATTCGGAAAAACTTTTGTGCCGGTTTCGTGCGTTTTACCGCTGTTTTTGCACTATGATACAGTAGCTACTGCAGTAACCGGAGGGCATCTGAGGCAGAAATGTGTGATATAAACACAAATATCGCAAATTTTAGTACGTATAGCGCAGCCATGTAAATAATAATAATAATATACGGAAAAGCTACGTTGGCTCCGAGGTTTATCGTGCGTCTGTTGGACCTCTGAGCATGCAAATAATGCAAAAGTCAAATGGTACGATAAGGTTCGCTTTTTCTGCTCTGTCTGCGCACGCTAAAGCTCTTGCTCGCGACTAAGCACAATAAAGAAATGAGAAAACGTTCACTTCAAGAAACCTAAAGAAGTGCAGACACATCCATTGTGTCATATTCTGCCTGCTGTGCTCACACACAAAACGCGCCACAGCAGTCGGGCACGCATCACGCCGTCCACGCACGCGTCCGTCTGTCCGTCCGTCCTGCTCCAGCCTTCACACCAGCCAGAGCAACTAAGGAACCGGAACTGGCACGTACATCACGTGATTCTTCTTAACGCAGTAAAACAAAAAACTATTTCACCTTTGCGATACTTGCAACAATTTTAAGTGATAAAATTAAAACGGAGTATTTATTTATAACAAACCTCACGAAATATTTTCATTCTTTGGCACATCGGCACCACTTAGCGGTCGGTGAGTAATGAAACTAAACGCCTGGCCGCGAAACATAGAGTAATATAGTAGAACGTGGAGGGCTACTCGACCTTACCGCGGCCCAGAAGTAGGTTTCACGGCAGCCGCCAGCTGGCGTCATAGCGTTTAATTATTAATACATTTGCAGCCGCACCGTTCTTAACGTTCTATCTTAATTAAAGCTTTTAAAATTAGCTTTCCTGAAGGCTGGCGTACATTCCGTCGATTAAGTACTCGCCAGCGTCGCCACAGCAGCCCAAAAAGCGGCCTGCACGGCGGCCTGCCTGCTGTTCCTGCCGTGTCACGTGATTTCTTCGGTGCTCACTTCGTGGAAAAGGTGAGCCATTTCTGTAAAGCACTATTACGAAACCACGGCAGAGTAAGCTCACGGGTCTGCTGGCTGTCAGCGTCTTTCGCCTGCCGCTTTTCTGTTCCATCAGGTTTCCGCAATGCAGCAGGGCAGGAAGTGCTCCGACGCTGCAAGCACGTGCGCGTTGTCTTCAGCGACGCTGATTCCAGTTTACTTTTCAAACGCGCGTCCATTACATGCCTTACTTAAAGCGTCGAGCCTTCTCGTAGTTGTTTCTTTCCTGGCGCACGGCGAAAATGGGATGTGCACAGCCATGGGGGCCGAGAGTCGACGCTAAAGAGATGTTCTGAGACGCTTACCACGTGGTTTCATTTCATTCGCGCGGCTTTGCTCTATGTGAGGTTTTGTCCTGTTAATGCTGAAAAAAGATGCCGCAGCACCTGCTTTTAATTTGACTGTAATGTGGAGAACAGCCAGCTCATAGGAAGGAAATCACAGGTGAGCAAGGCATCCTGATCATCTGCGTAATTCCGGTGGCCCTGCACACCGGGGTGTGCAAGGAGTACCATAGCAACCATAGTAATGCTGAGGCGCCGAAGCATTGGTTCTCCGTCGCACGAGCTGTATACTAATATGCCGCGTTAGGTATCGGGTTAGTATGGCCATCATATCATCATCATATCATCATATCATATGCAGCGTCATAATATACAGGTATACACATGCCGCGTGTATACAAACATGCCAATGGCTGATCTACAGTACGAACTTCTGACCTTGTTTTGTGGCATTAAAAAGAAGCGACAGGCCGCGACCAGCCCTTTGCGTATATCGGAATTCACGCAGCCAATTCTGTAAATTTATTCGCAGCGCACGTTGCCGAAATGCCCAGCTAGCGGTAGCTACTGCTGCGTAGCGTGGTGCGGTAACAACGGAAGAATGCGCAAGAAACGGTAACAAAGTTTTCCGGGTTCCTGCTGACAAGCAAGTAGCCATGGCTTCCATTCCGTTTCGTCGAAACTTACTGATGACTGTTCAGCTGTCACGAAAGAATGGGAGTTGTTTCTTCAAAATTGCCTAAAGTTGCAGTAAGATATAAACTCATGAGTTCGTATAGTGATGATTAAAATATGTTATATGAGACGAAGACCAGAGCTTCCAGAGTGCTCGTTAGCAATTAAGTTTTTGCCCAACTGCACTAAGGTGGTTAAGCTAACACAGGTTATGAACAATTGTGCCGCAGAATTATGTATTTCATTTTTCAAATGGCATTGCATCCGCATATAGCCTCTACTTATGAGAAAATACGTATGGGATATCGTGTATTTAAGCTACATCAGCCCAGACGTCACTGAATATATCGCTTCACTGGAATATATCATGATCAAAAATAGTTCTCATTGAAAATTTCATGGTTCTTTTGTGACATCCGATAACCCTGAAGGAACAAATAAAATTATATCTTTGATGAAGGGACAGAGGTATCTGTTAAACAAACAATGGCCTATGTATTAACTGCCTTCTGGCACTTTAATGTCCAAGTCATCTTCAGGCATTTATATACCTGTACTGTATGTCGTTGTGTTCGTGGCCGAGTACGCCAAGAGATGCGACCTTCTGGGACGAACCAGGCGGCGCTAATATGTGAGCTACTATACGCGTGGCGACCACTTCACCGTACACGACGGCGGACCCTGATTTAACGAGCTCACGAACAGGCAGAAGCCCAGGCGTTCGTCCACAGGAACACTGGCAGTCTGTGAGAGGCGTCGCAGGCCGCTTTATTCACTTCCTGATGTATGCAAAATATACAAGTAGAATAGGCTTTGGCTTATATGCAACTCTACTTTACCGCTTCGTAAGCTCTGACATTTGTTTCCATTCAGCATCAGTGGTAATGGTCAGCGTTTAAAGTGATTGTGCTGCGTTCGCGCATCTGCATCACAATATCAAAGTCTACTTAGTCTCAGTATCATTATTTCCAGCTCCCTAGCTCCGAACCTTCCTACACCCAGAAATGTTTTGTTTCACGTCTGCAGTGCTGACTGCTGTGTTACACCTTCAATGCCGCTGCCGTGCCCAACATTTTGCTTAGCCAGCAGGTGACGCATCTTGTTTCTAGCCAAATTTTTTAGCACCCGCGGCGTCAGCACTGCACGCACGCCTTTCAGTCAGCCAGCCGGTCACCTTCTGCCCGCAGCCTGCGCAGAGGCAGCGACTTGTTTAAAGCAACAATGTTTTCTGATAACCAACTTCTTGCAGATCTCGTGCAGACCAGTGCCTCGTACGGCACGCCTTTCAGACCAGCCCAGTGACACCCGGCCCTCTCTCTGCCAGCTCTGAATCAGCCGAGGCTTGTAAGTGTCTAATTCTTCGTGCTTATGTGAATGCCTCTGGCGTTTTTCTATCAGGCATCTTTCTGTGCAAATGGAAAGTTGGTACTGCGCCGGATATCTTTTAGTTAACAGGCATTAATGACCTAAAGTTTAATACTCACAACAGAAGGTAGTGTTGATATTCGCGCCGCAGCAATATAATGCAGAGCGATAAAAGCCCAACTCTATGGGCCCTGTTATTGCTTCGCGCCGCTGACGCTGCTTTGGGTTCTAGCTATTACGCGCTTCACGCCCAGTTTGCTGCCGCAGTGAGACCTACACGTCATAAGCGGCCGCCAGTGTCTCAAAGTGCGTGAAGTTATCGCTAAGACTGGGTGTAAGCAAGAGCAGAAGGCGCTCTGTGACAGCTGGCAGAAGCTCGCTGCGATTCGCCTCTCGCGTCGCTGATGAGGTATTCAGTTGGTGTCAAGCTGCGTCAAACTGAGGTCGAAGGCAAGGAAAGATTTCCGCTGTGGCTAAAAAAAGTTTGCCTTGCACGTGAACTTGTTGTTGTTATATTGCTTGGACAAGAGCTACGGGCTGGTCAAAGTTTTGAATTGCAATTTTTATACATGGGGGCCATCTGCAGGTGTAGAATATGCTGGGTGATTTGTTTTTGCAAGATCGTTCCTTGCGATCGATGCGATTTAAATTTGTGACAGCCGATTGTTAAATAATGATTGGTTATGCTAAGATTCTTTGTGCCTTTAATAATTTATAATAGAAGTTTTGTGCGCTAACAAGGCAGGCATTTGTTAATGCGAGCTACTTAGAGAATTGTTTGTGTGGCACACAAACAAATTTGTGGACTTCAAGACTATACCACTACCCTATGTGTGTACTTCATAGTCCGGAAAATACGGTACTTAATAAAACGGTGTACACTGCACGCCGAGCATTTTCAGGTGTAATTTGTAATGACTAGTTGTAGTTGTGCGCGACCAGTCTTTACATGGACCGCAGAACCACTTGATGTGTGCTTGTGCTTGTGTTGAATGTTTCTTTATTGGTATGACTTATTGGGTTACCCAAGTTTTGGTGTCAGTTGGTGAACTTTAGATGTTTCTCCTCAAACCTGTACAAAGGCTGGATGAGGTTTTTTCAAAATATCTTTGTAAATACGTCCTAAACAATTATAAAATAATTATGGCTCGTTTGTTTTATGTAAAGTAACTATTTTCTATGTATATCTTTGTGGCTACAAAATAAAAATTTTAATATTTATATAATTAAGGCTTCTGTTGGTTGTCTTTTTACTGTTCCAGTTTTATATTTCATATTGCTGTACATGGTTACCTCGTTACCTGTCTGTCCGAAATTGTAACAACGAAAAGCTTTTGAGTTGTTGAATGCACTGCTCAAAACGCCTGCTAAATTCTAAATTAGCAAACTGTAACCAAATTCTAAAATTGTAATTAAACTTGAGGAAGAACACGAGAAGGACGGACAACCATAGTTGGAAGTTTGTGAAGTGTCCGTCCTTCTCTCGTTTTCTTCCCTCGCTTAATTATCTTCTTACCAACCAGCTCGTCCTGTCCTTAAAATTGTAGCAATGACAGCTTGTGGTGCGCAAGCTACCGACCAATGTTGTGCTGGAAGCAATTGTTGCTTATCCATTTATCACCACAGTATTCTGTAACTCTATCCATGTTAGAAAAACGAACCGAAAGCACCCAAACAGTGAAGTCGAGAAAAATTTCACGGCGGCCGCTAGGAGCGCTGGTAGTCAAGGGGCTGCTGGGGTCTATGTGAGTGGCCACTTACGTATTACTATATTACTTATGCGAAAACGGCTCGAGCGGCCATCGCTCTCTGCCAGTATTACTGCATACAAATGGCGAAACTGTGTGAGAGCGAAAAAATAATTATTCTGTTGCCATGACACCCCGGTGCCGCACTGCGCTTTGTTTCAAATTGTGACGGAGACATTTAACCCAGTCGCCGTGGTCGCCATAAATGGCATTTAAAGCCGTGTGCGGCGTTTGCATTCACGCGTTTGACGCGGCTTCAAAGCGATGACAATGGGCCGGAGATGTTTGCTCCAGCGGCGTAGATTTCTTCATTTTCCTGGGGGGGCATTGAGTAGTTCTCCAAGGGTGTCCCGTTATGTTTTCGCCAGAATTGAGATTGGCTATGCAAGGACGTTGATTCCATTTCCACGTATTTTGTCAATTAAAGGCAACGTGTTTATTTTGTTTACATCCTACTACTAGAAGCCTGTTACATGGCACGTAAACAGTGGTTCTGAAATAATAATACTATGTAGCGGTTTATTTTCTTAGTGCCGACAAACAATTTAGCTGTCTTATTATGTGGTGCACAACATGGGTATATTATACGTTTAAGACAAAATTATCAAAGACAAATCCCAACAACAAACACAAAAAAAGATTGGCTCAAGGAAAGGGGCTCGTTTCTGATTTTCACCAGGGGGAATGAGCCCTGTTGCCCCCCCATAGTCTATGCCTATGCTTTTGTTCAAGTACTGCAACTCAGGTCGCCCCTAAAGGCAAAGCAGGTCGTCGACTGGTCCCATCCGACCCAACACGTCCGGAAACATGAGCCCAAGCAGCTCCTCGCAAGCACCGTCCTTGGCCCTAAAGATTTTGTTTGCATCACGCATTTCACCAACGACATGATTGTGAAAGGACAATACTGCGCATGCGGAGACGTCCGCGTGTTTTGCCTGAAAATCATAAATCCCAACATTAGTGTTTTAAGTGCCTGATGCTCACGAGCCTGAGACCAAGGAAGGGGAGAAATCCAGAAACGCCGACACATACACCGCTTAGCCGTTTGAATACCGCAAAATGCCTCTGTTCAATGCTATTCACAAGACACCTCGCTGCCGATGAGCCACGAAACTAAACAAACGACGAATCTATGCCTAAAAACACACATGCTAAATTGCCGGGTTCTAAAGGAACGCACCACACGCACAACACGACTTTTAAAAACGCGTTTCCCATAGAAAAGCGCGAGAGACGAGGCCCGCCAACCCACGGGTCGACGAGACATCTGCGGCGCGCGTGAAACCATAGTGAGAGCAGAAGGAGAAAAACTGAACTTTATCGCACTGCGCGAGAGAGCGCTGCTCCTCACCTGAAAAGTATTGCTCACATCGTGA
>JAZHYW010055058.1:0-11221 GCA_037355805.1 Ixodes ricinus | reverse complement strand
GACTGACGGCGACTCTGGTGCTGCGGAACACCCTCCAAAGGTAGGCACGAATACGAGGAAAACGCGCTCCTGCGTTTGCGACGGAGCGGTGTTTGAGATGTTCGCTTCAGGTCTCTATATATATTTTGCTTCACGGCATAGGCCGTAGGTCTCGAAAGTCCACTAGCTGCCACCTGCATGCTCATAATTATAACCCCTTCCAAGTTTTTTTCTTTTTTTTCTTTTCAGTGATTGTGTATTGAACTTCTAGCATTTGGTGAGTATTATAGTAAAATAGTCACTTGTTTATTCGGATGGTTTACGTTACCACGAACACGAATTGCCTTAGGTAACTTCTCTCGATTGTCTCCTGTGTTTGGGATCAATCAAAACATTGTTCTTTTAAAGTCGGCGCATGGAGTAACAAAATTGGACATTTTTCGATTTGGTGCACAATGGAATCGGTGAGACACCGTCAATAAAACCTGGTACTCGCATAAGAAACATTTATGAGAATTTCAATATGCGAGCCCACGCCCTCTGTATTTCTCTGTAATTAATCATCTCTGGTTGGTTTTTACACTATCTGATTTCACGCGCGAATTCGCCACCAGGATTCACGCTTTTTCAGGGTAACAGAACGTTTAACTCACGCCGTAACTCATTCTTTTTTTCCCTTTTTCTGATAACTTAGTATGCTAATTTTTCTCGATTGCACCCATTTTAGCTTCTTCTTTAAAAAGATCCCATTGGCATCCCCCTCAATGAACGCCGTTCGTCCCGTCACAAGTTATAATGCGAAAGCACTAGCCGCCTCACGAAGCGAGCACATCGTAATCAGCTTTGAAACGGCGCCAAACGGCACCTTAATCAAACCACGTGCGCAAAGCCAGCCAACGGCACCTTTTGCACTTCGGACCCATTGGCTGCCGCGCGTCTACGGGGCTCCCATTGGTAGCGCAACAGCGTCAGGCCAGTGTGGTGTCATCCTGACTGCGTTATCACACCGTTGTGTTATCACTGATCACCGCGTTCCGTCTTCGCCTTTTATTGGTTGTACTATCGCGGACAATATGAGCTGAAACAGCCGCTCTGGCCGGCGCGCGGTACTAGCTGCGCCGCCTGTCGCCTTGCTCCGCACACACGGCGCACCCTGAGGCCGAGATAAATTATCACTTGCGCTCGCTGCGCCACTGCGCTCTTCCGGCCGTCTGCTAGCGAGACAGAGTGTTTGACAGCGGGCGTGTGCGTGGTAGGGGGAGGGGAAGGGAGGGGGAGGGACCAGATGATTACAGTTATCGTACTTTTTTTGCAATTGATTTACTTCATTCTATCGCGTAGAATCACGTAGAAAAAACGCTGACTGCTGCAGAAAAAAATGTTGAGGTATCTTAAATTGCAGCTGCGATTATCGTTTTTGAAAGTCACATCAAAAGACGTTGCAGGTTGTTTTTGTTTAAGTGCATGCACAGAGTAGGACATCGTAAATTATAGGCCAAAATATATATCCCGGATTTAGGCCGGCTCCAATGTATTTACTTTTTGTTTTTTCATTCAGCACAGCTGTTTAAAAGAACGGTAACCTACATGTTACTGAGAAGGTTTTGCAACCTTGATTGGTATAAAAAGGTTCAAAATATTTTTTTCTTTATTACTGGGCCCACGTGGTTGTTTCAAACAAAACAAGTTGCTGACAAGACACCAGTGTTTTATTTACAAATTCCTAGTCTTAATAAAGTGTGGCAAACAGTCACATATTTGCCAGGAGGAGGAGCTTGAAACTTCATCGAAAGAATATTCGCAGAGGACAATGTCAGACACAAAAGATTAATAGTCGGCGTGGAAGATCAACTGCACTATACAAGAAGATTAGGATCAAGGATGCACCACACAAAAGTATGCGCCGGTTAACGGCGTCAAACAGTTTGTCGCAACCGTAGCAGCAAGCTTTGTTACAATCGGCAGAAGTCCGGTTCAGGGGGTCCTGAGGCGCAGTAAAACTTACAAAAGAAGTTAATACCGCGTCATTCTCCCCTGACCCGCGACCACGGCTCTCATCCTGTTTGGTAAGGAATCATAGAGCGCGGCCACGAAGTCTGGCTCGCCCCGAAGCCTCTCCCATTCACCTCTCACCGCTTCCCACAATTCGTCGGCAGAGGCGCGGTGGAGGGGACGCCGTGACATGGCTACCTTGATGCGCCCCCAAACGTGTTCGATGATATTCATATCGGCTCCTTTTGGGGGCCAAGGCAGCTCCGTCACGCAGCGCTCCTCCAGGAGAGACCGGACCTTGCGGGAGGTGTGGACTGGAGACAGGTCATGTTGGAACACGTAGTTCCCGTCAGGAAACGGGCCATCCAGGGCGTAGGGCAGCATGACGTGGTCAATTATCGTGCAATAACTGTCCGAAGTCAGGCTGCCCTCAATCCTGAAGAGCGGCCCGAGTCCTTCTCGAGAGACGGCGCCCCAGACGTTCACGGCGGTGCGACCGCTGGCGGCGACCTCCTGGACGAACTGTGGGTCATAGCTAGAAAAGCACATGGTCCATGGGTCAGTTTTGTGGCAATGGCTGTCACTTAACAGAAAACAAAGCTTGAAAACATGATTCAGCATTTCTTACCGGCAGTTTACTGGCCGCCACACCCGGAGCCGCTGGTCCCACTGCGTCGTAAATGTTGATTCGTCTGAGAACATGACCTTGCCCCAGTCGTCCCCCGTCCAGTCTTCGTGGACCCTGGCGAATTGAAGCCTGTCCCGGATGTTTGATTCGCTGAGGAGTGGTTTCTGGGCTGCCGTCCGACTTGACAGCCCTGCCTCAGCGAATCTACGGCGTGCTGTCCGGGCGGACGCATCAATCCCCAGGGTGTCGAGAACCTCCTGAGCCGATTGGAAGGGACTTGCTGCTATGGCTGCGACAAGCTGGAGGTCCTCCTCCTCCGTGGTAACTCGAGGACGTCTTCTGTGTGATGCATCCTCGAGCCGACGCTCATCTCTATAGGCCTGAATAATTCTATTCACAGTTGCTATCGATCTTCCCGTCATGTCTGCAATTGTCCTCTGCGAATATTCTCTCAAGCTCAGCTCTACGATGTGTCGCCGTTCCTCTATCGGCACCCGCGACATGTTGCGATGTGTCTCCGATGAATAGCAAATGGAATCTGCACTTGGGCCCCGTAATCTTAGACTGATTATTCAATGATAACTAAAAAAAAACGCACACAGAAAAGTTGGGTTTCTACAGACCTTGTCTTGAAAAATTTTGCGATTAGTCTGTGCTGTGTCATGCCACGCTTCTTCGTTCGAGGGCTGAAGAGCCCAGGGCTCCTCCGTTTAATCTCCGCAACTAGCCGTATTAAATTGAATGCGTATCATTCTGGTAAACAGGAGGAAATCACTGCTGTGTGATGCACGGTAAAGATCCCCATGCCAGCGGTCTGTGACGGTCTAAGAAGATACGGCGAGAGAAACGATGGCTGGTGAGGAGGAAGCAGAAGGAACGATAGAGAGGAGAGAAGGTTTCCCCCTCCCCACTCCAGCGTCCCGTCTCCTTCCTCCTCTCAGCCTTCGTTACCCTCGCCCCTTGTTCTTAGCCGTGCTGGCTATCACGCGAACTCACCTCTGTGGCCGTCTGCGGCGCGATGGAGGCGCGTCGCTCGCACTTGCTACGGCGCCTGGGGCTGTGGGCGAACGTCCTCGCATGCCAGGCGCAGTAGCGTTCACTGCGTTGTACAGAAAGGAACCAGAAGAAACCTGCCTTCTCGTCAAAACGCCGCGACTGGGGCCGTACCAAAAACTGTCGAGAAAGGGTTCGAGGGTCCAGTTTTCACGTGCTCGGTTCGTCCGAGAATCTGGATATGTGCCGTGAAACAGGAAAAGCAGACGCCGTCGGACAGCGGTTTGCTTGGGCGAAGGGGAAGCAATTCGGGTTGAATTCACGGATTACTTGTGGTCATCAGATTTATTTGTTTTGTTCTGCAGCATGAACGCCAGAAAACCGTCAAGTTTGTGCGGACCACCTGCGGACTACGTTCAGTGCGTCTTCAAGTTCAAACGGCCGCCTGGTTGCAACAGTGCCTGTCGTCTGCTCTTTCAAACGTTTCTGCTTGTCGTCTGCTCCTCTGCGACGCCGGTCCGTATACCAAATGTTGGCCCGGTACATGCGATGAGAAGTAAGTGCAGGCCTCAAAAGAGCTAAATTTGAAGGTTGGTAAGCAGGCTCTGATCGTAAACAGTAGATGCAAGGAGATGTTTGATCATTGCTACCAGCGACGCATCGCCGACTTGTTATGCCTGATTCACTTGGTCCGATTCTGCTTGCGATTTTCGGTAGCGGCGTCGACCATCTCGGCTGCAGGATTGACGCTTTTGCCTTGAGCGACGACGTCGACTGACTAATTGCGAGGCGAAAATACTCATCAGGCGAATCGGGCTTTATGCCTACGTTCTGCGGCGTTCACGCGGAATGAATCGCCGCATGTCACATTATTCACGCAGAGACTTTGCGGTGTAACGAGCCTCGGTAATTTCGCTGACGCCGCTCAAGACAGTCGGAACTGTCGCCGGGAAGACGTAGAACCAACAATTCCAACGAAAAAGGGCAGGCGGACTCACACTGACGCCGACAACATCGCGCATTTCGAATGGTGTGTTCGTGCGGCGACGGCGAGCTGTCGCCCACACCCATCGCGCATGCGGCGCCGGTGGCGTCCGCTAGCGGCGCTCCGGGCGCTCCAATTTGTCTGTAAACATGAGTTGGCGTATAGTTAATTCTGTTATCTAGGAACGCAGCGCCTGAAACGTCATATAAAAAGAATGTTGGCGGATGCGCTATAAAACGCCAATAATCCAGCTCCTGAGCGTATCCCGGATTGCTAACTTGGGAGTGAGCTCTGCCAGCCCATCACCTCCTCCATCCCCCCCCCCTTTTTCCGACACGGGGCGAGGCTGCGCCCACGCCACGTGTGAACGCGCGGCGGCCGAAGAGGAAGAGGAGGGGGGGGGGGGGAGCGCCCATGTTCTGGGGAGTGAGAATGGAGTGATCTCGATCTCCAAACTGCACCTCCGCCACAAACGCCCGCCGCTTACGCCAATGAGCTGCATACATAAAAAGCGTGGCAATCGTTCAATCGAGCAGCGAATGAATATGGCGCCCAACAAAACATTCACGTCCTGAAAATACCTACCAGAGTGGGGAGAGCAAAGATACGAGCGTGACAACGCATTTTTTTGTTCTAGGTATCTTCAGCTCCTATCGCGTAATCTGCTCTGCGCATCGTTTAACTACAATTCCATATTCCCTATTAGGGGAGTTCACTATAAACGAACTTGGGATACGGATATGAGTGGACGGATAATAAAGAGGACCCACATAATAGCCACGGCAGCGGTCGCACCTTATTCAAGTAGGTTGTGTTCAGAAAGGCACTCAGCGATTCGGGACGCTTGGGTGGCATTTCGAGAGGTCATCAAGCTCATGGGTGCAGCTCTTAGTCCATTTCCTGTCCTGTTCTCTGCTGATCAATGCTCGTTTACAGACAGTGTTCGCGAGAGCAGTAAGCGACGGACTGACGACAAAAAGAAACGAAAAAAAAACCTCGACATTTCGACAGTCAAATATACAACAAGCAAAACAAAAATGATTCTTTTTTCTTTTTGTGTGTCCACTTCTCTTTTTTTTTTTTTCATTTTCTTTAAAACTCATAGTCTCCATTGTTGACGTAGGTCGTTTCCGGTCTGCGTTGCGCCTCAGGGTGGCATCTCTACTTCCTGTAAAACCACACCTTTTGTTTGAGGAGTTTTTGGAGGGGAAACTCTGTAGAAACAAAAGGCGCCTTTGGGAAGGCGAGGGCAGAACCTTCATTGTACGAACTTTGGGCTGAAATATGAGTCGCAAGCGTCGAAAAAGCGATGTTTTCACGAGCTCAGTCAAAGTCACCGCTAGACTAATCGGAGCTAGCAACAGGATTTGGTTGCTCGAAAGAATGTTCACGTTTGCTCGTGCCACGCCCACGCCCTTCATACCGAAAAACTCGGAAAATGGCGGAATGTCAAAAATGTATTTAAGATAATGAGTACAGATACTGGAATTGTAGATTTAAAATAGAGACAAATACTTCGAAAGTATTTAAGATACAGTATCTTAAGTGAGTATTTGAGATAGAAGCAAGTCTGGTACGGAGCAATGGCGGCTGATACGGTGCCATACGACATCACGTGCAGGCATGTATAGCTTATATATTGTTGTAGGGTAGGGTTATCCAAGAGCTAAAAACGATCCACTGAACTTTTTTAATATCGACACACACCATTGCTGTCTTCTCACCTCATGTGGTTGTGGGGATGTGAAAATATAAATGACATCCACATTCGTTGGCCACTCATATAGTGTGAGTTAGGCACACAATCTTTTGTGCCCGTTGCTAGAAAACAGAGATCCGCTACAAGATGCCCGCGCCTGGTACACAGTTCTCTTTTCCATCGATTCCAATTTGAGACAGGTTTGAGCGTGATAAGCCGGTTTTTTGAAGATGGATTGTTTTGTGAACATGTAAGTCATCCTCACATATTCAAGTCACCACATCTCGCGCATGTGTTCTGAGCTCCTTGATCAACCGAGAATATCTATGACACGTTCCTTCAATGGGTGTGGGGATGCACCGCACCTCCCAAGCATGCGTTTACTTTGCCACGGGCTACAGCCAAACAACTCCGACAGCTCAAATTCGGTGACTGGGAGGGCGCAGCCTTGCAGCTCCGTGAAACCTACACACGATGGGCTAGGCTTGGCGAGCGCCAAAAAATAAGGCAGATTACGCGATAGGAGCTGCAGATACCTGTAAGTCACGAGGTCGCTGCTGCCTCACCCATCGCCCGTCGCTCAGAATGGGGATTTTCTCGGCTTATCCTCTCAGAAGAAGCCGGCGCGAAAGGGGACCCTTCCCCCCGCCTCGCCGTGCTACAAGACAAGAAAGAAAAGAAAAAAAGAGGAGCGAGGAGGACTTTCCCGCCAGGCGGAAGGAATGTTTCGGTTGGGTCCCCCTTTAACGCCTCCTTGGTGGTGCACTTATCAATGAGTCAATCAGTAGTCAAATTTCTTTTAACAGGATAAACACGAAATCGTTAGGACAAAACCATAGCCTCAACACACTTTTGGAAATTTAGCGTCTTCACCGTCAGAAATATCAAGACTCAACATTCCCACAAATTGGCACTTAATGGTTAAATGCCAGTTGTAGGCGCGTCATGGGTGCAGCATGCGTAAAAATTGGTACAGGCTAAAGCAGCACAGTTCGGCTCAGACCTACGTGGAACATGCGAGTAGAAGTGACTGAGAAGCTCTGGTGAATCAATTGAATGACGCCGCCCACAATCTTATACAAATATGTGAGTCCACGAATTGTTCTCCTGCAGTGCAACGGAGTCTAACTTTACTGAGTTGACAAATCCTCTCATAACCATGGTAACAGACTCGGCTGAAAATAACGACTCAAACAATAAACGAACGAATCTACGTTGAACACTCTCACTCACACCTGAATATGTCAATCCCATACAGTTCCAGACAACTGAGGTGTATTCGACACGACTACGCAACCAGTGAAGAAAAGAAACGCAGAACACTAAAGTGGGTTAGAAAAAACCGCAGAGTCACCCAGCGCGATGGCTCCCAGCACTGCTGAAGGAAGCATTCGCAATTGTGGTCATGTGATGATTGCAATGAACAGGCAGATCCATAAAAACGCCCAGACCACAGATGACCCTCAACGCAGGTAAAATTGGTGGAGTCTCAACAGGTAGGGAAAACGCCCAGGGATTCCACGCCTTCTTAGAAAATGTAGCACTGAAATGGCGCGTGTGGGCTGAAAACATGAGCACAGGGCTGCAGGGCGCACGCATCCCCATGGTCGTTCCGTCGAACAATACTTTCGCTAGCAGACGGCCGGAAGTAGCACAGGGTGGCGCCGCAGCGAGCGCAAATGATAATTTATCTCGGCCTCAGGGTGCGCCGTGTATGCGGAGTACATGACAGGCGGCGCAGGCGGTACCACGCGCCCAGAGCTGTTTATTGAGAGAGTTTGGCCATACATTGGTTTGGATAGGCGAGCATCTCGGGGCCAACCACAGGCCGCGAAACAGCTCCCTAGCGGTGGTCGTGTGATCTAAATATGTGACACGACCATACTTCGTTTCACCTTACGTGCGAGCGAAGGCAAAACTGGAAGCGCGAGCACGGAAGCTCCGTGCGTTCAGGCTTTGCTCGAGCGCGCGAGCTGGGAGAAATGCAAAAAGCGCTGGTCTCGCGCTTTAGCTTTGGCTTCGCTCGCAGATAAAGTGAAACGAAGTATAATTTGAGCCGTGCCGAGCGGAACTCCGCGTCTCAAGACGCTCGCGCACCCCACCCTTTGCACTGTTTTCTTTCAGCCAGTCTCAGGACGCTGTTCTAGCAGTGCAGACAAAGGCATGGGCACGAGCGCGTGGCTTTGAAAGTGCCTCCTATGCACGAGGTCTCGTACAAACAAAAGCGTTTCGCTGAGCTAGGCTCACGCGCCTGTGCCTTTGTCTTCACTGCAGACATTTGTGAGATGGAGTAGAGGTCTCCTGATTGGTCGACGCTGTGTCACAAATTTAGTTTACGCTCTAAGCGTGGGGAATCTTCGGCGCTGGCGGCGGCCTTTGCTCCGCCTATTGTCCAAACTTCCTAATATACGGCTCTGCACGCGCCGGCCGGAGCACAGAGCTATTATAATGTACGCTAAGAGGTTCAACTGGCGCTAGTGTGCTGTTGCATTTTGAAGCAGACAGCAAGCAATCGCAAATTTGACTTCCGGTAATGTATTCCTATGGGAAAAAGCGAGTGCATTTTCTCTCTGCGCTCGATTATAAGAGCAAATATCACGAATAATTTGTACGTACTAGGCACATTGGAACATTTCTCAGTCACGCAGACGAAATAAATGGTCAGTTACGGCGTTTTTCTTTCAAATTCATCGCATTAAAAACGGTGCTAAAACGGCTTCGTACGTGTATTTTTGTGCACTGTCGGACACCGTTAGCGCGAACACGGCGTCGACGCTTTCCAACATGGGGATATACGTGCCAAACGAACGAAGGACATGTGGAAAACCGAGAGAGACGGCAAGAACTACGCAGTAACACTGGATAAGTAACCTTTGTGCTTGCAGACGATCAAAATAAATTGAAAGTCACGTAATATAGTCAGATTTGCAATAAATAAGTGCTGAGAATATGCTTTGTTCTGGGTTCAAATGGTCTGTCAAATCATCACCCGCACGCTCCAAATCTTTGCAAATAAGGGGAGCCAGAGAGCAGGTGCCCGATAAAAACCGCCCGACATGGGAAATAATAAAAAGACATACCTTTCGTAGCTCACGTAGCTTTATTTTTGCGTTCGAATGTTTCTTTAACCGATCGTAAAGATGCACGACGGAGTCATTTTCATCCAATGACAGGACGGGCATATTAGCAATATATAAGCACCACCGAAATGCTAGCGAACCTGAACACACACTACATTCCTTTCGATCGTTAGTTTGCTTAGGAACCGTCGCTCGTTTTCACATACCTTCCTTGAAACAGGGGTTTGGGCCTGAAATAGAGCGAAGTTTAACATCGCTCAGTGGTAAAGAAAAATGCTGTAACTAAAGCAATTACACTTTCACAATACCAATAAAGGTACATACTATCCGTTACAACCGATATGACAAAAGTTATTCGTGTTATTTTCCGGCGAAGAGACAAAATTCACGCGCGTTTTCCCATAGGAATACACAGGGAGGCTGGAAATGTAGACTGCATGCTGTCTGCTTCAATTTGCAACCGGAAGTCCCGTAGACACTAGCGCCAGCTGAGCCTCTAGCGTTTATTGTAATAACTCTATGGGCCGGAGCGCTGTTTCTCTGATGTTTCTCTGTTTCTCTGTTTCTCTGCGCTGTTCCTTTCAGCTTGCTTCTGCTATGACCCATTAGGGTCATAGCAGAGAGGATAAAGAGAGAAAAAATGCACTCCCCTCTCACCCCGCATGTCGTCCGCTCCGCCGGATGGGCTGTAGGTAGCGTCCGGCTGGCGTGCAAACTGTATTTAAAATCGCGTCATTTCGGTAACTTTCGGGGCGCAGATGCGCAGATTTTGGCATGCCAGTTGTCGTGCAATACTATGCCAGATGCCAAAAAAAGACTCGCAGGGTCCAATCGCGCTGTAACCTGCGTGCAAACAAAAAAAAAGAAATACGAGAAACTGTGTCAGATTGGCCGGTCTTCCGGCGAAAAGTAAATCCAGTTGCTGTACCTTTTTACTATACAAAGTTCGTACTGGTGTAGGCCTTTAGCGACCATGAGGGGAAGTCTGAAATAATAACTCAAAAGCGTGCTCTCCGCCACAATATGCGCAGTAGTTGAGGGTAGTACCGCTGGCTGACCTCGGCTGCTATTTAAGTAACGGAAGAAAGATATGCTAGTTGATTCATTTACCGAACTAGAACAACAGAGAGCTATAGGCTGATTTTTTGAGTAGCCTGCCAACTATTCTAAGAACGCGAACCGCTTCACAACGGGCAGCCACGAGCGAGAGTTCGATGTTCCGTGCAGCCCGCCGCTACAGCCCAAAGATGGAGAATGGCAACCTCCCGGTTTGTCGTCTGCCAGCGGAAGTCGTGGCGCGTGCCGTCTCTCTTCGTTTTACCCCGCCGAACCCGCCAGAAATTTCCCGGATGTATGGAGAGGGCGCTGCAGTCGAACAAAATGGTGCCCAGAGAGCCCGGGCGGGAATGAATCTACTGCCCGTGATAGTACGGCGCGTGGCGATATATACGGCGCATGGAATAAAAACCAAGGAGTTAAGGTGGAGTTCTCAGTATCTACAGGCCAAGAGACCGATTACCCGTTGGAGGCGAATCTCCATCAAGGCTGTATAAACATACAGAGCAAACCAACGTTACTAAAACCCTCAGTTGGGAAACTCGCACTTGAAACCTGGGCCGCTGGCGGCCCACCAACACCGAGCTAAATACGACAACAGCAGCGCCGCCCGCTTAGCAGCGACGAGTTGAAACTTGAAAGCTGCTTTACATAGCTACTGCGACATGGCCCTGCGAGATGGCGCCACCGGCTCCTCGCCCGACCTCGACGTGCAGCCGAGCAGTTCCCGGAGTGGACGCTGCGGGAGAAAATGGCGGCGTTGCGATCGCCATTGGCTCGGTTCTCGGGTACGGATCGGAGCCACTTTT
>JAZHYW010055054.1:0-63459 GCA_037355805.1 Ixodes ricinus | reverse complement strand
ACTTCGTTTTCGTTACGTATTGCTGTCGCACTTCACTGTCTGCCTTCCGCTCGATGATACCAACGAAAATCAATTGGCGTACCACGACAGCGGTTCAGTAAGCGGCCCCGTCCCCGTCCTTAATGTTGGTCGCCATTAAGCTTCCGTCAGCGTTGTCGAACCATGATGCATATTCTGTGGTAGCGTTTTACGTACTTTTCTGCAATCTGTGCCACATTTTTTTCGATCAACGTATTTCCAGCTTTCTCTAGAGGCCACAAAAAATGGGGGTTTGTATTTCTTTTTGCTTTTAAGCACTGAATGTGTGCTTAAAAGTGACCCTTAACTTTCAATGTATTTGGTAGAGATAGATGTCAGAACGCCACATGACCATGGAAAAGAGAGTGAGCGCGATTGGAACCGAGCCATTCTCGGCCGGCTGTTTTCGGGCGGAAAGAAAACACTTCTGAGGCACTAGATTGTAGTCCTGGGTAGCTGGGCTAACCTATTGATCATAAGCTCAAACTCAAAACCCCTGGCAGAGCAAGTGCCTCTGTCAGTGTCCTTTTAGGCACAGGTACCGAATGACTCTGGTCATGGTCTTCTCTGCTCAGGTCTTGGAGAAGCGCCAGTAGAGTGCTCTTCATGAGAGCGGTGGCCGCATCACAGAGAGGGGCACCCATGCTGCCCTGATGTCCTTCCCGGGGAGGCCACCGCGAGATGTTCCAGCTGGATGCCGCCGGCAAAGCCCAGATGGCGCTGGAAGAGCGAGGGCAGGAGGCTCTCGCTCTCCAAGTCCGTCTCGCATTCCCCAGCAGCCACACGAGGGCTCGGGCCTTAGCTCACGCTTCTTGGCAGCCCCTGCGTTAGCATGCATTCTCTAGCGCAAGCACCCTGCACGTCCGCTACACCGCGAGAACAGCGTGCTGCGTATGTCGATGTAGGTCTTTTTACATTTTGCTCAGACATGGTTTTGATGGGCACCAAACACTACTGTTTGGGCTAGTGCCTTGATTGAGCACTCTGCCACAAAGCGTTCTTTCTGTCCTCCAGAAATTTTTGAAACACATTGTGATGGAGAACAATTTATATCGCCAAGCTTCTTGGCATTAAATCTGAAGCTCTGGAATTCACAATGATGATCGGCAGCTGCGGTTGCAGCCTGCACTAAGCAAAAAAATGGTGGCATTGCCAAGAAAGGGTGGGAATGGACTGCGATGCTCGTAGTGCAGCCTATTTAGTAGCTCTGGCACAGACGGTACAACTTTCCAACTGTTTTAGAGGCGCGGCTCTAGGTTGCCCGTTTCCGGCTTGAGTGGCGTTGCCGTCAGTACGTAACACTGCGCTGTTGTATTATGGGAATGCGCCCATAATGCAGCGCGAGTCACACCTACGTGACTCGCGCGTGCATTATGGGACGTTTGCCATAATGACGTTACAAGGGTCCTGCGCGTTGCATTATTGGAAACGTCCCATGGCGCAATAAGCTGGTGGGTGACGGCGATGCTGTCAACGTAACCGCGCGTGCATTATGGGAACGTTCTATAATGACGCCATGTGTGATCTCATGAGGGTCCTGAGCGTTGTATTATGGGAGCGTTTCCCATAATGACGTCCACACCTGACGTCACACGTGAAGATCCTACCTTCACAGTGACATCACGAGGGAGGAGGAGGAGGAGGAGGAGAGGGTAGGGAAGAGCGTTAGCATGCATTCCTATGCACCATCCCTCCTCCTCGCCCTCCCACCTGTCCCCTCCTCCTCAAGAGCTGCGCTCTAATTTGGCATTACAGGGAGTTGTAAATGTCTTTCATTTTTTTAATAATGCAGATTCTTCCACCGCTTCTCCTCAGCACACCCGTCTCCATTGTGGTGATTTGTTTCACCACTGCTTCTTATTTTCTTTTCCCTGACTTTCCATTTTCCTCGAGTCAGAACGACAGCTCCACCTAGCTTCAATAAACCATTTTGTTCTTTGGTGTCGGTGCATTGCACCGCTTACAATGGTGGAATTGAGCCTAGTTGGCATGTAGTCAAACACATTGAGAAAGCAGTGTTCAAAGGACTGAAATGAAAATGGAAGGATAACTCTTTTTCATCTTTTTATGTATAATACTAGTACTACAGTAACCTTTCGACATGTAAAAAGTTTTTATGGCAAATTTCTAGGCAATTGTGTTAGCAGGTTTGTGAAGTATTCTTGCATCACAAACGTTTAGCGATACACTGAGTTTCCAGGCGCCAGAACGCCTACGTTCACGGCAGCTCTTCGTCAGATGGTTTAACGCCGCATACCATAAGTACACTTGATGGTCGTTCGTAGAATGAAGCGATACTATCGCTAATCAGGCCTCATAAACAACCTGTGATCCTCCAGAGCCTTCCATACTCTCGATCTCCTCTCCATCAGTGTGCACGGGTGGTCCAGGCTCCTCCCTCGCCCTACCCCACTGGTCACATGACCTCCCCACGTTAACCAATCAGCTTCCGAGTACCTTACTCCTTCCACCCGATAACAATGATAATCAGTGTCGCGCCTCGTGGCCACAGCTTTTGGCAGCATCAGGCTATCACGAAATGGCAAACACCTGGCCAAAGAATGTTTCATAGGGGCGTCAAGTTGGTATCTGCCGGACACGGAGTGGATGCCCCGCAGGGCACCTTCCGCCAACCGCGCACCTCAACTCACGCCGATGTTTCGTGACATGCTGGAAAGACACTAGCTTAATAATCCTAAATGGTCTAGGTTACGCTCACCCTGGCCTGACGCAAACGCTTTTTTACTGTGATGGCCTCTTCCCTCCCCTCCCTCAAGAAGCCACGCTACCATCCAGGAAAACTTTACCTTTATCCAGGCTTCACTTTTGCACTTCAGGAAATGCCGAATACCTAGCCAAAGAATGTTTCACGTTAAAATGCCTTAAAACTTGAGCTTAGGAACAAAGCTGCTATTTTAGTTTCATATAAATCGGTTCTACCTAGCTAAGCAGTGAGGTCAGCCTGCAATCCATGCCTACCATAAAATATGGAGCATGTGCCCATGTCAAAAAAAGCATCCACTTGCTACGCTTTCACACATCTGAAAAAATATAGGCAGGCACGACTCGTGGATTTTGAGTTTGAAGCAAATTCAAAGCGGAATAGGTAGTGGTTATGGCCAAATATTTTTCTAGTTGAGTGTTGAATGAGTTTCTCCAAGCCCCGTTCACTACTGTTCACCGTGCTTAAAGGGGCGATGCAACAATTTTCGTACTTTCACGAAAATACCGCTTGAGACGGATCCCAGACGTAAATGACCTATGAAACAACAGCGTCTAGTTCTACCCCACGCACAGGAAGTCCCAGAAAACTGAAGAAAAGCGAGCAGCGTTCATACCCTCAACTTCGCAGCCAGAACAAGCGTTACGCGATCTGGAGCCGATTATATGCCGCCAATGTTGATCGCAGCCACTGCGCTGGGGTTGGCAAAGCACAGGACACGCAGCTGGGTTCCAGGCATTATTGTGGCTCGGCTATTGTCGTCGTTGCAGCGATCGGACACGGGCCACTACCCGAATGCTTCTCGAGCTAATAATTATCACGAGCCCAAATCAGGTGACCACGCAATGCTCGGGTCCAATCTATGAACCGCATTCAAATATCGTCATATGGGTGTACTGCGATCCCACGTTACGTCATCAAATTTTGCAAGGAGAGATTGAGTGAAATGATCGCATTGTAGTCTTGAAATTACACACTAACAAAGGGTTTCTTCAGCCGATGGCGTTGTGTGCAAGTATCCTTGAGTCCCACTGAGTGCCAGTAAGCTCGTGTAAAGTGAAAAAACATTCCAATTCAATATCGTTACCGCTCCTTTAAGGAGGGACACTAACCAGAGAGAAAAAAAAAATTCTGCAAAAAACATTGATTTTGAAAAATTACATATTTACATTCATCTACATCCAGAGAGTATTCCCAAGAAATTTTCACTAGTTTACACTGCATAGCTAATTTCCTATAAATTATTTTTTGATCCACCGAAGCTAAAGAAGAGGTAGGGTTTGGAGCACTTTGAACACATTTTTCTCCCTTCCACTTTTTGGTATAAAATCCATTTTAGTCAATCTATCGTTTGATAATGGCAATACGAGGGAAGGCTCGTTCTTCACTTTCCTGACTGAAATTTAATAAGGAATGTAGCGTCCTATAAAGTTTGTTTGTCACTTTACGGATGTCTTTATTAAAAATGTTGACATTTTGTCGGAGACACAGAAGACCAAAAGGTTGACCAATTTTGCAGAAGAAAAAATTGATAGAGAATCAATAACTTTTTTCAAAAAACTTTTCATAGGCCCAGGGGCATTCTGTTACATATCTAGCAAATAAAAAACTTGAATATTGTGATAGTTTTCCGACAGTAGTTAAACTAAACAATGTGGGAGGTGTTACTGATAGAAGCTGCCCTAATTTCCTTCCCACTTAACCGAGAGACCTAAAATTTTGTTGTTATGCACCCTCTAGCATGACCACCAGCCTACCCTGTAAATTTCCTTAATTTTAAGCCAAAGGTTCAAAAGTTGACCACTCCCAGGGGGTTGTATCCCCTTAAGCAGAAGGTTCAGTTGAACTCGTGATGGTTGTTCCCAACCTTCTACTTGTCCACTTCTAAGCTCAGTTAATTTTCATATAACTATATTTATGAACTGTGGCATTTAAATAGGGTTCGAGGTTTCCGGTTTAAACCGATAAAAACCGATAAAAGTATGCGAATTCATTTTCAAATTCGGTTTTAACGAAAGGTCAGTTTGTAGGTTCGGCGTTTCGGTTTAAACCGATGCAAAAGGTCCGTGATGGGAGTGGGAGAGAGAGAGGGAGGGCTTTGCAAGGTTTGACATTGTGTGATGTCTTCGTGTTTGCGCCCTCTTCAAGGTTCAACATGCAACAAAGAGGTCTTGGCCTTCGCGGGACATTTGTGTCCCTTTCTGTGATCGGGCTTGTGTGTCAAGTTCCCGGTCCTAAAAAAAAAGTTTGAATGTGGGCTTTTCGCTTATGCACTTCAGTGGTCATCGAGGAAAGCCGTTGATCTCTCAAACTTCCTGTGATTGGTAACATATCAATAGATTTTTTTTTTTTGCCATTCGGCTGGTTACTGATACGGTCATCGCGTCAGACGGTCGCGTCGTCAGAATGGGAAGGAAAAAAGTGCGTGAAGGTTATGCCCGCGAATTCCGCGATTTTGAGGTGTGTCCTGTAGGAAGTTGTAGTGAAGACAGCGTGTATGTGTAACCGTTATTCTTTACAGTGATCCAAATATCACAGCTACAGGATCAGCTGATCCAGTGTCCAATTGTGTTTCTTTCACTATTCACCGAAAAAAAAAAAAAAAGATAACCGTTTTTGGGAATAAATATACACCGAAAAAAACCGAAAATTTAATTTTAAAATTAACATTCCGAAAAGGTATGCCGCATTTTGAAGAAATAAAAACCGAAAACGCGAACCCTACATATAAACAACAAATTTGTCACAGCTATCCCAATCAGGGATTTATAAATCTGCTCGCTTATGCAAATATTGTTTTTCAATTTTAAATTTGACGAAAAAAAGCACAGAATGATAAATGTGGGTAGTCGAGCTTGGTTATATCACGCTCGGGTATTTCGAATTATTGTTTATATAAAACAGTCCAAACGTCCCCTTGAAAATCACATGTAATTGTATAGGAGCGTTAGATCTTTCATGTATCCAACTCCTACGGCGTGGACCTCCAATATAACGAGCGAGCGCAAGCCCCTGCATAGCCGGTTGGTTTTCCCAGGATCAATTGTGCAGGTGGTGAGCACATCGCTTGCGTTGCGTGACTATTTGAGCAGACCGCCAAGCCAGCATACCTGCGGGAGGATAGAGACGCAGCAAAATAGCAGTTGTACAAAAGGAAAGACCATGAATCATAAAAAAAAATAAGTAGAGGATGGAAAGCAATGGCAAGGGTGCAGCACACACGCGGCGGCGTATGGAGTGCAGGGAGTGCCCGCTGTTAGGTCATGGTAGCCTGCGCCCTTTCCCTGAGCACTGCTGATGCTGCGTGACTCCCTAAGCCCCAAATAAAATTTAAAAAAAATGGTAACATGCGTTTTCCCATGGAGCACTGCTGATGCTGCGCAACTCCCTAACCCCCAAAATAAAGTAAGCAAAAAAAAAAAAATGGCCGCATCTCCACGTGACCGAATGATGTGTTGATTGGGACGAAGTTCTGGTGGTGCTGATGATGCTGATTTTATTGTTCATAGGTAGTGCTGATGGTGCTGATTTTGTTTTTATTGCTCATAGGTAGTGCTGAGTTCCGGGTTGCGTTTTCGACTTCATTATTACTGCTTTATGGTCGGTAGAAATGCAGAACCAGTGGTTCTTCTAGTGGATCCGCTTGGATCCGCTAGAAGCCGTGGGAACGCATCTTCCACCGCGAGTCAACGGTCCATGTCAGAAAGAGAATGTGTGGTATGGAACGTGGTTATATACGCGTTTGAGCATTTGACCGCAGCGCCCTCTCGTCTATAAACGTTGAGCCAATGCATGCAAAGTTTAACGCGATTATATACGCATTTGACCGCAGCGCCCTCTCCTGTATAGACGTTGAGCGGCTACATGCAACGTTGCATCCATGGCATCCTTAGCTCTTGAGTAACTACCACATCTCGGAGCCCCTACTCGTCCCGCAGTCGTGGCCGAGTGGTTAAGGACGATGGACTAGAAATCCTTTGGGGTCTCCTTGCACAAATTCGAATCCTGTCGACTGCGCAAAAATTTTTTCTTTTGGATGGGATGTCAATCTATGTGAGATGGATGGGATGTCAATCTATGTGAGCACGGACGCCGGACGGACAGGCTAGACCCTAGGAGCTACGCCCCTAAAAAAGTTTGGCACGTCCAGTGTGTACACAACAACGGTTTTGCACTTTGACCGCCTTATCTTTGTTGACCTTTTTCTTGCCATTGTTGCTTTGCCCATTTTTTCTTTCCTTTGCCTTTCTTTTTTTGCTGCCTGAATTTGGTGAGCTTTCTTTTTGTTGCTTGCCTAACTTTTTCTATGGATCAGAAGATTTTTTTATGCGTCTCGCTTTTCCGTTTTTCTTTCATTTTCTCTTCCGTGTTTTGTTGCTTATGCTGTGTGGCCAGGTGTGCATGTAAGTGTAGCGGTGTTTGCGATCTCCTCCAACTAGTACGCTCCTACTGTATTTAGCTACTCTTGGATGCTCTATTTGGTAAGCTCCCATTTGTCGCGACCTTCGGTAATAGCAGACACACCAGGAAATTTCAACTCTAGATTAATTTAACATATTTTTGTATATCAGATTATTGATATATCAAACTATTTTACGATCCCTTTTGAATTCGATATATCCGTGTTCGACGTAATCAAGACATTGCTCGTAACACATACTTTTATGTAACTGCGGCGGGTTAACCCCATTGAGTGCGCTTTTCACCGAGCCCCTGTGTTCTGCGGAAAAGCAATACCTCGCAGCACGGGCAGAGCGAGGGCGTGCACCAGACGCAGAAAGAGGGCTTGGCATGCTCTCTTGGCCAACCAGAAGCCGAAAAAGAATCTCCTAAGCGGTGGTAGCAAGAAACAGTTTTAATCATTGGCATATGGTTTTGATAAGTGCGTAAGAGTTAAGTGTAGTAACCCTTCGTGGTTAAAAATAAAGTGCACGTGATGTTTTGATTATGATTATGCAGTAAGATGTAAGAAACAAATGTGCCGCTCAAACTCTGTTTTGCTCGGACAGGGTGTGACCGCTCGGACAGCAGATTCCCGACCCTCGGCGCCTGGCGTACGGATCATGTCGATTGTTCCGCTAGTTGCACTCTTCCACCATGATTTTGGATGACCGTGATTGAAACATCACGTGCACCATATTTTCAGTCACTGAAAGTTACTTTAACGCACTTAGCAAGTTTCGTTTCTCGCTATCACCATCAGGGTATTATTTCCAGCTTCTGGTTGGCCACATTCGAATTTGTCAAGATGCCCTGGAACACGCCCAGCACGCTTTCGGCCAATGGCATCTCCTCATTTGCGTCCTATACTTCCCAATGAATGGCCAACCTCCTGTACAGTCGGCACGGAATGAAACGCGAACAAGGAGCGCATTGTTTTCGACCCACGCTGAGTCACCTAGAGACGCAACACCGAAGGTTTGGATGCACTGAGCAAGAGTCTAACACATCGAAGGAGGAGTCATCTTCTTGCAGCTCCCATCTGGTTCAGGTGGTGCAGCATCTAGCGAAAACCATGCACCCACTGTTCGCGTTTCATTCCGTGCCGACTGTACATACCACTCTGTTCCGCAAAGCCCGCGAGCTCCACGGGTATTGCTTCTCCGTGAGTGCACAGGTGCTCAATGAGAAGCTCACTCAACAGGGCTCACCTGCCACGATCAACACTTCGAAAAGTATGAATATCGCAGTTCATCTCGAAGCGAATATCAAACAGCGTATTATTCGAAACTACCATTAGAATATTTGCACAACACTACAAAATAAGCAAAGGACATTCCAAAGGTCAGCATGCATTTCATGTCTACCATAAAATACTGAGCATGCACCCATCTCACAATCATTCAGCTGCTATCTTTCATACATTTAAAAAGTAAGCAAAGGACATACCATGTGCCCACCCCCAACTTCTGAACCCGCCTATGCGAACCAAAATGCTCCTCCGCGTCTGCCATTCCTCCAAGCACACTGGTGCAGAAGATAAATCTTGACAAGCGTGCACCGGTGCAATGCGGCAAAGCCTACCCTTCCATGTGTTTCTTTTGCATTGTTTGCTCTCGGACCTAAAACATGCCCGTTCCCCAGTTTCTCTTTCAAATTTGGGATGAGTGTTTGCTCGATATTTTACGGTACACATTCACTTTTTGACAGCAAAATCACCCAAATGAATAAGATGGTTAGCTAGGCTATACTGAAGACAGCAGCATGTTTGCAGGCTCAGTATTTTGCAAAAGTTGCAGAGTGTTTTTTAAAAAAATCATTCATGTCAACATCTTATAAGTGGGAATAAATTGTTGGTTAGACCCCATATGTATTTACCATATGCTAAAATAATACAGTTTTAGGGCGAAGCTCCTTAGGGGCTAGCCATGTCCGTCCGTCCGTCCGTCCATCCATCTATCTGTCTGGGGTCCAGTGCTCGTGCTCACGTGCACGTGGGCACGTGCTCATGTAGGGATATAAAAAAAGAACGAAAAAAAAGAGATGAAAAAAAATGATGAAAAAATAATAATAAAAAAAAGTATGAGAAAAAAAAAATTTGTGCAGTCGACAGGATTTGAACCTGTGCGGGGAGACCCCAATGGATTTCTTGTCCATCGCCTTAACCACTCGGCCACGACTGCGGGACGAGTAGGGGCTCTGAGATGTGGTAGTAACTCAAGAGCTGGGGATGTCATGGATGAAACGTTGCATGTAGCCGCTCAACGTCTATACAGGAGAGGGCGCTGCGGTCAAATGCGTATATAATCGCGTTAAACTTTGCATGCATTGGCTCAACGTTTATAGACGAGAGGCGCTGCGGTCAAGTGCTCAAATGCGTATATAACCACGTTCCACTACCACACATTCTCTTTCTGACGTGGATGACAACGAACGAAAGGCTCGGCATGCTGCGGCTCAGCATCTATGCAGACAAGCACCACTAGAGCTTCGCCCAATTAACATCATTCATTACGTGGAGATGCGGTCAATTTTTTTGCTATCATCTTGCTTTTCACAAAATTACTAGGTAAAAACTTAAGTCACTGAAATATGTCATTTACAAGTACCCCGATTAATTCTTGTTTGAATAAATGTAGTAAAATATGTGTGTAAAGACTAATCTACATGTGCCTATTTCTTTGTTTCTATACTTGCCTTTGTTCATGTTACCCTGAATACTGGTCATTTGTGCATTCAGTGTATGACGAAGCACAACTCTGAGCTCTTGTGATCTGTTACCAGGGTCTGTTTGAAATTATAAGAATAAGTGTAGCATTCATCATGAGCATACTTATCCGCCATTCTCACGCATTAAAATGTCTACTACGGGTCACACTTTTCAGACATACCAAACAAGGACTCATCCGTAGATAAGGACACCTTGGCTGCAAACAAAGATGCAGGTGAGAAACCGAACTCTGCATTTCTAATAATCTTTCTCCATTTGAGTTTCCAGTGTTTCAGTTCCTGGATGTAATATACCGATATTCTTCAGAGTTTGAGTTTGTAAACACCAGCATGTTTCAGCGTCTTCACTAACGTCGTCTATGTGCCAACGGGATTGGTGGCCGAGAGCGTTAGTGCACTGCAGCTCGGAGCATTTGGAGCAAAAGAGTAAATAAATATGCACCATCAAAAAGTAACACCACGAGATAAAACATAGTTTTCATCGCTCACTCATACATGCCACTGCACGGAAAGACGCCCCAGAGCAGGGGAGCAAACCAAAACTGAAACCACACGGGAATGTGCCCGAGTACACTCGTGCGTAGCGCTCATACAGTGTTAACAAGAGCTGCGTGAGTTGATGGGAGTGTACCTGTCCGGTGCAGTGGAGGGCAGCATGGTGGGCAGCCGCCTGGTGAAGGAGGAGGAGAAAGCAGTGGGGGGCATCTCGAAGGGGGCCGTGTGGCAGTACGTCCAGGCGTGCGGGGGCCCCTGCGTGGTGCTGCTGCTGGCCCTGGCCTTCCTGGCCTTCGTCTGCTCCCAGATGTTCGCCAACGTCTGGCTCCAGCACTGGGTCGACCAGGTGGGGGTCCTCTTCCTCTCCCCTCCCACGAAGGGCACGAGCGGTAGCTCAAAACATGGTTGTGGCAATCGTCGTTGGAAATTTAAAAAAAAGTTAATGACGAAACACCACAAAATGAGTAACAAGAAAGGTATTTGAAGGTAGAAGATAGAAGAGCGATGAATGACCAGGGCACGTAGATGCAATGGCGTGGGAAGCGTTGCTTTGGCATAGTAGTCCTCAGGGAGGTTCGGAGAAGTTGGTCGCATCTCTTCAAGGCAACACAAGCACTGCTGCACAGAGTGGAGTGCCACACAAAAGGGGTAAAGAACAAAAGATACCCTCTGAAAGAGGAACCGAGCGCAACAGAAGGGCCCCGTGCGTCGGAGAAGGAGATGGAAAGACGAACGGGCGACTGCGAAAGCCTGGACCTTCTTTTATGCCTTCTCAGTCCAAGGTCGTGGCCTTTCTGGCAAGAAGCACGGCGCAACGAGGCAAAGAACTGACAAATGTCACCTGGCTTAGACATTCCGTCTAATGCAAGAAAAAATGCGACAGCCCTTGACGGGGATTTTAATTAGCATCAGCACTACATTAATCTGCTAGTACGTAGTACACAGTTCCTGCCCAACTGTGCAGCATCCCATTCCTATGCAGTGAAGTGGGGGGCTGGTGGAACGATAGTGGTCTGCTCACTGTCCCACTCGATGCGGTGCATAGGCCATTGATCGCATACTATATGATGTCAAACCAACAGCTGTGCTCCGTTGCCGACATGGCGTACGCTACGGTGTGACCAACACCAACGCGAGCAAGCAATGTCTGTGCAGGCTTCCCATATAAACCTATCGCAGGTAATATGAAGACGATTTGCAAGTTTAATTTAAATATGAAAGTCGTGTGTACTCCAGGTAATGTTGATGAAGTTCGTAGGATTTTGCTAGCTACCAACAAACACAGGTACCGATAGAGTAACCAAAGGGTTGTCTCAACAGCGGCGGTGATCTCAAAGGAGACGTCAAAACTAGTAGCGCGGTCCCCACATCTCCGCGGCAATATAGACGACGTTTAGGGCCACATTACTGCGGGTCGGTTCGATTAGTTACCTCCGTCGGTGCCAATGATCGTCTACCTTGTCTCACTCTCTCGAATATAGCGAAAGAGAAGACACACGTACCAGAGTAAGGACAGAGTCCAAGAGCATTTATTAGAACACTCTTAAGGGGAAACACTGCTTCTAGAGCTTTTTTTTTATTTATGACTCAAACTTAACGAAATTTACATAGCACATCTGCCTTTACAATCTAGTAATAAATATGTAATTAGTTTTGAAATAGCTTAATTAGAATAGCAATTAATTAAAATTTCATTTGCAAAATTTAAAAAAAAATTTTAAAAAATAGAATAATAAAAACATAGCATTAAAGATATATTTGTGAACTAGAAAGTCTGCAGTATGCAATAAGGTATAAATGAAAACTCTAGGACGATTTACTGCTTTTTTACAACAGATCAAACTTTTCACTTTCAAAAGTAATTTTTACATTACATATTAAGACAAATAAAAAAAAATTCTGTATCATATTTCGTACATGTATACCCCTTATTGCATATGGCACTAATGCCCCTAGCAGAAAAAGAAAAAATGGTGAAGATCGGTTGCATAGAAGGTGAGATATGGCTTCTGTAACTAGTGAAGTGTTGGAAAAATTGATTTTGAGAAAACGGGCAAAAACATGTACGGGTTCATTTTCACAGCTCTGTCACGAATTGTTTGTGTGTGGGGGTCTAGTAGCCTCCGGGAACATAGTCTGCATGCATCTGGCCAGTGTTCCTCCTCTTCATGGCCCTCTGGATGTCGTCTTGTGAGTCGAAGCAGCGAGTTCACGATGTCGAGGTTCACCATGACGAACGACTTCGCGCTCTCGGGAGCTGCTGGATCGGCGCCGGCAACCAAAGCAGCTTTGCGTGTCGTAGCACAGTTGGACGAAAGCTCTTGAAGCTTTTCCTCGGCGTTTGTTTCTTTTCGAGCGATATCCGATGCGCTGAGCCACGGAGGATCATATCGCACGCGGTTATTCGAAGCCGCGGGTGTGTTCGCGGACGTCGACGGTCGACGCAGTTGCCGGAGCAGCGCGGTCGGGTTCGGTGTGTCGCACTTCGTTGGTGTTCGCCTGACCTTCGGCAGGTTGAACGGAGGCTCTAATAAGCTTTTCCTCGGCTTTTGCTTCTTTTCGAGAGATATCCGACGCGCTGAGCCACGGCGTATCATGTAACACACGGTCATTCGAAGCCGCGGACGTCGACGGAGTTGCCGGAGCAGCACAGTCGGGTTCGGTGTGTCGCACTTGGCCTGACCTCCGGCAGGTGGTACGGAGACTTTAATAAGCTTTTCTTCGGCTTTTGTTTCTTTTCGAGCGATATCCGACGCGCTGAGCCGAAGGGTATCATGTCGCACACGGTCATTCGAAGCCGCGGGTGTGCTCGCGGACATCGCGCAGTCGCCGGAGCAGCACGGCCGGGTTCGGTGTGCCGCACTTCGTTGGTGTTCGCCTCACCTACGGCAGGTTGAACGGAGGCTCTAATAAGCTTCCTCGGTCCTTTTCGAAGTTTTTTCCAACCTTGTGGCCGGTGTGGAACTTCTTCCGAAGAGCCCAAGAGCCTCCGGAGTTGGCATCTTTCAAAATCAAACAAGATGGCGGATCCGAAACCATGACCGGACGGCGCTCGTGGCCAATGAGAAAACGTCATTTGCGCACGTGATTCAGAACAGCCAATGCCGTGGCTAAATTTTGTTTTTTATTTCTGCTTCGTTCTCCTCAGCCAATGGCCGTGTTGTATTATGCTCGGCGGGAAGGAAAAGCGCGGGAGCGGGGCTTTCAAATGAGACCAAGATGTCCCCATTCTATCGCGTCGTTCTCGATCTATCGGCGGTCAAAGTGCACCATTTTTCGGGCTTTTTTTTCGGACGAAACATTTTCACTTAGTGATTTCAAATCAATGTCTTGAAGTAAATACGCGTTATTTTGCGAAAATATTTGTCGAGAATATGTAAAGATACCGTAATATCCCGAGTCATCGCCCACCCCCTGCCGCCTGAAATTCATAGAAAAAGTGGGGTGGGCCATGTCTCGGTGGGTGAGCACAAAAAGTTAATAAAAGCGGAGAAAGCCGCCCAGTTTTCTCTCCGCATCTAGCGCTGCTACGCAACAGATACATTAAACTCAAAACTCGATTTAGTTTTATTGTTTTATAGAAAAATGCTCACGAAAGAATGTTTTACTATCGCGAAGTCCGTTGCTTGCATGCGCGCTAGGAACGCCACCGATTTGCATAGAGCGCGAACGTTTGTTCTGTGAAAACACGTCACTACTATGTTCTCTAGTTAGTAAAAAAAAGAGAAGAAAAGAAAGAAAATTCCGCAAGAAAATAGAAAAACCAACCAGGCGCAACGAGCGGCGAGCGAGCGGACCAAAGAAGCGACGAAGAGCGATGCTGGAAAGCGGAAAAGCCGGCGATCGCGTGGCAAATACTGTGGCGTCGGGCGCCTTAGTCGGGCGCCTTGTCAATCACAAGCTCTTGCGCAACTTTCTTGTTTTTTGCGTACATGCGTGCGTCCGTGCACGGCGTGCTATCAATAGGGGTTTGGGACGCTCTACTAACGTCTGTGTAGGGCGTTCCAGAAAGCTTTATTTACCTGTTGGCTTTGTCTAAAACATTGCACAACCGCGGTCGCGACGTGCGGGGAGAAGGAGCGGGTTCGCGGCGACCTTACTTCGGCGGAGACAGACTTCGACCTTACACTCCGCGGTTACATCCCAAAATATGGGGCGTACGCTTACCTCGCGATTCCTGACTGGGTTAATGCTTGTGTTCTCTCTCCGATTCTTTTTTTTTTTTTGTCGGATCGATATTTTCGCAAACAAAACAAACTTTTATTTTGTTGTCTTTATCGTTTTCTTTCGCATGGATACACTACCACTTCGGGTCGCTCACGCGAAAAATGCGTAAGCAAAGGAGGGCCTTTCTCTCCGTTTTACTTTGTCACGGACGTCCTCCAACTGTAAGGCCCACGGCCTCGTCATTTGGGTAGGATGAGTGTTTGCAGATCGCGGAGTCCGCGTTGGGGTATTTGAAGGGGTGGGCAATGACTCGGTGTTTTTTAGAAATCGATATTGGCCCAAAAATTGGGGTGCGGGATGACTCGGGGATGAGGCGATGACTCGGGATATTACGGTATAAATATAAAAAACACAATTTAAAAAAAGTGATTTTTTTGTCTTTTTTTGTTTCAAAGAGCCGTGTCTCCTTGTTTCAAAGAGCCGAACTACAGTCGCCGACCGATTTTCGGACACCGATAATTCGGACTTGTTTTATATTTCGGACGTAAAGGCGGAACCGCGACTTACCCCATAGAAATAGTGTATATTCACGACCAATGTTTCGGACAGCTTGAAGTCCGAAAGTTTGATTATTCGGACAAAATCGTCGCGAGCGATCGGCGGAAAACACCATCGAGAAGCGGCCATTTTGAATTCTATGTTGTTGGCTGAAAATGAATTGGCTTGGCTTGGCGGCGCTACTTGAGTACTCTTGAGTCGCTTGAGTTTTACCGCTAGGTAACGCTATGCTAGCCATTTTTTCCATTTAGCGGTACGTCGTCATCATCATCATTATCATTTTGCTATGTTTTTCCGTTCCTTCACGTCGCCAGTCGCCATTTTGCGCATGTGGATTTGCGCCTTTCATCTTCGGACTACGCTGGCATTAGCGTCATGGCCCCATCTGTTGTTCTGCCACCGCGATGTGTCGTTAAGAAGCGCAGAATGTGCTCGGCAATAACGCTAGAAAGAAGGCAGCGATTCTCAAGCTAACAGAAAGTTGACGAACGGAAGCGGAGGTGTAACCTGAAACGAGACACCATTTGCGGCTTTTTTAAGCCCACTTGGAAGTAATAAAGGCAAGTTTTTCAATCTGCCGATTTTTCGGACTGCTCTATTATTCGGACGTTTTTTCGGTCCCCGCGAAGTCCGAATAATCGGTCGACGACTGTATAATGTCCCCATTCAAATGCCCCCCTCTCTGGCAAGGTAAGAAAAGGTCCTTACCTGCCAGACGCGGGGGTCCGGAGAGCCAAGACCAGGAAAGCATTGGAGAAGTCGCCGACACACGTCCTATCTGTTTCGCGGTCACCCGGACGAGTCACTTTCCCGAAAGCGGGAAAACAAGAGGCGAAACCTCCTCACCTGTCAGCAGTGATCCGCATCCCGGCGAGGGAACGGAAGGTGGTCCCCCGAGAGAGTGAGAGGAGGGCCCCCAAGCCAGGCGGCGCTCCGCCTCACGAGCGGAGTCGGAGCTCACGGCGAAGGAGGCCGAGTGTTCCGACCCGCGGCCCTTACCACAGCCATCGGGAAGGGAGACCGCAGGAATCCCCACTGGTTTTAGCCCAAAGTTGCGCTTGTGTGCTGCTTAGAATTATTTTAACAGATCCAGCAAAAATCCCTCTGGGTCCAATGACAGCATATGCCCTAAACTGCAAAAAAAATCCCAGCTTTTGAGTCGCGTGGACTGTTACCTCATCGCAGGCTCGTCAGGCGATTGGTCAAAATAAGCAGGAGTCTGCTCGTCTTCTTTTTTAATCGTGAGTTGTTAAAAAATTTGTTTTTAAAAATAATAACAACGAAAACCATATATTTCTATCAGAAAGGATTACTGCAATAGAAACAAAATACTATATCAGTCCGCTGGCGCGTGGGCTCAAAAATAGCCAAGCACCTTTCACTCGTGAATATTGAGCGGAGGCTGACTTGAAAAACGTTTCGTGTAACAACAACTTAAAAAAACTTTTCTCATAAAAAAAAAAAAAAATATTGTGCATCGCTGTGTTTTGGTTGTTTTGTCGCGCGATTCTTGGTTCTACGCGTGAAGGGAGCTGAAGAAGCTATTCCAGCCTGATGCGCTGCAGTTTCCGGTACTCCTCCGGATCCACGTCAAAAACGCTTTTGTCAGACTTCGTCTAGCACACCCCGATCATTTCTGCACGTCAATCCATCTTTTCATCCAACGAAACCTTTCTGCGTCCGCGGTGTCCTGAAGTGCTGTGCGTAAATATGCTAAAACGAGGACATCTGTAAATGTCCCTTCGCGACCCCAATACTTTGTCAGCTCTTACGCCAGAGCCTCCTCAAGCAAGACCATACATGTATCATGTCTTGAGTTAGTGAGGCTAATGGTGTCCACACTAAGCCTGTCTGGGTGTTCTGTCTCATTTGGAATGTAACGGAGACGCAGAACAATATATTTTTTTTATAATGCGATAGTGCCACTTGCAACGCTATTGGCAATACACAATGTCGACAAAAAATAACCTCCATACACACAGTTGCGTTTGACTGCGTCGCATAAGCAATTGGCGGCGAGTGCCGGGTCATCCGTGCTTTGTGTGAAGCGTAGCAACCAGTTCAATTAGTAGCTTGGCAGAGTGGCATGCGAAGCACAAATGTCCTGGTTACTCGCAGTTGCAACGCAGTACGATGCTCTCAAACCACAAGGTGCTGCTACGGTTCACCGCACCATCTAGGCTCATGGCGACTAAATTCTACCAAAACCGACGGTTCACTGTTGACGTCACCTCCTTTTTAAGAGAGGTTGTATGGCGGGAGAACCGAATGTCAGTTTAGGTTTGTTGATTTATTTATTAAAAGTAATCTTTGTAGAACTGTATAAAAAAAACTGCATATTCCCAGGTTCGTAGAGAGTCGGAAAATGCCCTTTTCCAAAAAATTTGGTTCTTTTAACAGCCTATTACCGAGGGAAAGTAAAAGGAAGAGGGCTTGAAACATCTCTCTGGCCACGTCAGACGGCAATTTCTGTATGTGAGAACCAAAAAGGCAAACACAGCGAACGATAAACTGATGCACATATCCCTACGGGAAATCGATGGGACTGGCGTTCGTGAACATAACAACCGGGAAAATTAACAAACTGAAAAAGTATCATCGAGGCTCTACTGTATGTATTGCTGTCTACACCAGTAGCTAAGCTACCTTTTAGATGCGGAGCATCTCTTGCTCGAGTCTATGTCCCGCGGCCTTGTAGTCCGCACTCACACTGTCGCACGCGAAACTCTCCTCCTTCCCTCTCTCCAACAGCTGCGCGTTACTCTCTCCGCTCTCTCTCTCTACCAGCTGTGTGCACTGCGCGTGCGTTCGCTTCTACTCACACCGCGCGCGCGCGCGCAACTCTCCCTTTTCTAGTCTCCTCTCCTTCAAAGTGTGAAAAAAAATAGCAACGGCGAGCGCTCCAAGTTTCTCTGCCGCGAGCCGCGACGAGCTCAGCGTAGGGATGTAACGCTTAGGTTAGTCGGTGGCGCCATCTCTCGACGTCAGCACGCAACTGACTCTTTCCTCGGAACCCCATAATTCCCCTCGGGAAGATGGTGTAATTTTTTTAGTCATTGACTGCCAATGACTGGCTTCTCTGGCCATTCATTGTTTGTGGACTGTGGATCATTGACTTTTACTGTCATAGCTGTTATGGGCTCTTCCCACCACTAAAGTGATGTCCGTTGTTGATGTCGTAGTTTTCGTTTTTGATGTTGCAGTGACTGTAGTAGGAGAAAAAGGTTATCCGTTGTCGATGTTGCCAAATCCCTGAAAAAATCGCCACGCCGCTCGCGGGGTTGAAGCTGGGTTTACTGCGTGTGAAATGAGAGCGTTACCGCAGAGTTATGCTGCTTTATACTTAGGGTTTTGTTGTACCCAATGCCCAATGCACGCAGTCTTTAAAAGAAAAAATATGGCTGATAACAAAATGCTGTTGCAGCACTGTCAGTGCCAAGAGCCCATGCCGGGAGACTTCGTTTCACGCACTCCGGAACAAAAAAGAAACAAAAGCTCGCTGTTCTTGAAGCGTGACACTGATGCCCAACGACTTTGCCGTGACATGTCGCAGCTATCGCTGTGACTGTACTGTTTATTAACACAGGACTGCCCAATTTTTCACTTTTTCAGCTGATGGTGCTGAGAAACTGAGCTAATAGAGTAAAGATTTGAAACTGCTGTGTTTCAGTTAAAGCCCAACCTTGGCCAGAGCTTTTAGCTGGTGAATCGAGTTAAGGTATCAGGAAAGTGCCGCATCACTGCATTTGTTTTGCATTTTTGCCTGCTCTGCGAAACCAATGAAATTAGGGAATGTGCATTGTACTTTTGGCCTCTGCATATTCATGCGTTCCATTTAGCTACCGCTGCGGTTGAACTCGAGGTGAAATGGTACACATTTTCCTGCCTCGAGCGGACGGCCGACAGGGTTCTAAGCAGGACTCTGCATTGCCTTCTAAAACAAATTTTGTTTTTTCTCGCAGATGAAGAAGAAGGATTTGCTCCCGAATGTCACTTCAACAGGAACCCACAATGCTCGGTAAGTACAGGACTGGGGAATGAGTGGAGAAATATTGCTCTTGTCCAGTAGCTGGACGCAAACTTGTCTTACCCCAGGCAACTCTTGTCACTGCCCTTTCCTACCCATCCACCACTCATAATCCTCGCTGTTAACCATGTTCCTGCCACCTTTCGTGGTGTGCAAGATAAACTAGTTAAGTAAAAACTTCATAATCAAGGTGCGAAAGGCCCATGAGTCTGGAATGAAAAAGAGGAAGATCTGTAGGCAGCTTTGCTTACGACGGCTATTGAAAATCAACTCATCCCTCTCCTCTCATGAGGTCGGATCGCAAGTGTTCAGCTGATCCTCAAAACTTTTCCGGTCCCAAAGCTTTGCTACTTTATGCAACTGCTTACTCTGCCCATCGAAAAGTTGGCTGTACCAACGTTCTTCGGGACTTGAAAGAAATATATTTTCGGATCTTGCCATGCAAATGTCGCGATGCACGCTGGCTGTAGGTCGCACGGACAATGAAATCGCGAGTTTGACTTTGAGCACTGTGGGAGCTAGGTTATCTCCACATCCGCTCATGGTCTAAACCTTACCTTTTTCCCCTTTCCCAGTTGGATTTGGACCCCAACAGAACAGCTCCTCTACGATGAACAGATCGAAGTGCCTGACGGCCACAGTGAAAGCTACTACTACACCGTCTATGGAGTCACCCTTCCGGTTATGCTGTTCTTGGGGATCATAAAGGGCATTAGCTTGTACCATAGTAAGTGGTTGAAACACCTTTTTCTTTTACAGTCCTCTAATTGTAATAAGAATATACTTTTATATGTTTTTTGGACGAGCTTGCTTTCCAAGACATGTATGCTGTTGAATGTTTTGCAGAATAGTAATACTTGTTTAGAAACCCAAGTAGGAAAGTGGATGATTCCTTGTGGAGCTTAAATCTCAAGCTTTGCATGAAAACATCTTTATGTAATTCTGCAATGTCTGCCATAAGTTAAGGGAACATCTACATTACTTGGTTTACAACTACAGCGTTGGTCTTGAATACTTGTACGAGTCTTCAGTTTTACCTTGAAGAATTGTATACCATGTCTTTGAAAAAAAAAGGTTTAATTAGGTGCACTTCCTTCGCGGCTTTCAGTCGAAGGCTGAGCAGGTGCACTGAAATGCTTTAGGTACTGACAATTATACACACAATTATACACCAAAGGGCCTGACTATGCAAGTTCTTAAGGCCTGAGATATGAATTCCATTTCTATAGAAAAAAAAAAAATCAGCAGAACCCATCCTTTGGGAATGATTATCTACGTTAATGCGAATAGCATCAAACGGTGCGGAGTTATGCGCGTTCGTCAGGTGGCCGGCACACTCTAGATACGCCAGCCCACTCTTGAGGCGATTCTAAATTTGTTGACACTTTCACAGCCCTGCGCACGATCTCCGCAGCCCAGCACGTGCGTTTGTGTCACTTAGGAAGGCGAGGCAAAGCACGCGCCATACGCACAAACACTCAAAAATGGTACCGACCAGACTTTCTGGCGTCTCAGCTAGTCTCAACCAACGGTACTCTAAGCGGTTGTTTATATCTTTACCATAGGACGCGCTTTACAGCGCTGTCCACAGCTACCGGTGCGCGCGCGTTCCATGCACGAGGGCTCATTCCGCTCTCGTGAGGCTGAGCACGGCAGCTACATCACCCTCTCCCGAGCGCGGGAGAGGGTGAGCTAGCCGGCCTTCGTGCATGGAACGCGCGCGCACCGGTAGCTGTGACAGCGCTGTAAAGCGCGTCCTATGGTAAAGATATAAACAACCGTTTAGAGTGCGTTGAATGACTGCCTTCATAGCTCTGTGGTTAGCGCGTCTGCCTGCTGATCAAAGGGTCAACGGTTCGGAATCCCAGCCGGCGCCGGTCTCTTTTATTTATTTATCGACCCGCGGCGTAAGAGGTTAGATAGCCAGATAGATACATAGATAGACGAAAGTGCGTGAAGTATCCAAAGAATGCTATTCGCATTAAAACTACCTAGGTACTTTGTCCTAGAAGGCAGTTCATAAATATACGGAAGTTTTTGTTTAGGTTTCACAGATTTACTTTAAAAAAGCCGTGAAAGCTACTTTAATGCAGTTTTTACAGGTGTGATACACAGCCAGGTGGACATGACATGAGGGGTCAATCATCACGATAAGTTGTCCTAAAATTTGTTAATTAACTTTTTAATGACCGTAATATCCCGAGAAATAGCCCACCTAAAATCGATAGCAAATCGGATGAAAACAAGGGTGGGCTAACTTTCCAGGGTGTCTAGTGACCGGAAAACCGGGAATTGTCAGGGAAATTTTAATTACTGGAAAAAATCACGGAATAGTCAGGGATATTGTCAAAATGTGAGCCCAGTCAGGGGAAATGAGCCGGAAACGCCATCAAGTGCTCTGAGCAAAATCTTGAGAACTTGGGGGCAGAAAATACGCAATAAATTCTGCTTAGAGCGGAGTGTGGGCTCTGCTCACCCGATGTGGAGTGTGCTACCCGATTCATAGGGAACAGCTGACAAATCCGGCCCAAGCGTTGAATTGGGTTGGATTGAGGACGTGACACTAAACTAGATTTAGAAGGAAATGGGAAAGCCGCAGACCCCAATCCAATTCAAGCCTCAAGCCGAAGTATCTGCGAGTGTGCACCTGGTGGCCATGCTGCCATTCGGTTATTGACATGTGCGGTTGAGCATCATGTTTCCATTGGTTTCCTGAAGTGACCTCTTCACTGACGATGTCAGGCTGCAAGAAAGTGCTCGTCTAATCCGGACTGGACAAACCCAAATATTTTGGAATATGCAAGTTGGATTAAGCCTACACAAAATGATCCTCACAGTGCTCAATGCTCAATGTGCCACAAAATGTTTTCTTTGAGCAACATGGGAAACACAGCAGTTTCCAGTCATGCATTGAGCAGAAAGCACCTGCTGCTTTGAAGTCTCAGTCAAGCCATTCCCAATCTGGACTTCTCTCATTTTTACGGCAGCAACAAACAATCTGGCTGGATGTAGTGGAGACTGCACATGTGCCCCTGAGGAGCCTGCAGCTACCACAACAAGTGTGAAGATGTCAATGAGCGGCTTTCTACCGAAGAGCACCTCGACAAAGGCAGAGATAATTTGCTGCTTAAACTCGGTAGCGATTCACGGATCCCGTCGTTCTACAGCAGCATCAGCCTCACTCTTCCCTTTAATGTTTCCCACATGTGAAGTTGCTGCAAAACTTCATTTAGGGAAGGACAAGGTAGGATATAGCATCTGCCATGGTGTTGCACCCTACTTTAGGAATAAGCTGCCTCGCCAGTGTGCATGTCATAGTTGTTTCATTTGACGAGTCACTCAACAAAGTTACTCGCAACAGATGGATGTGCTTATCCGATATTGAGACGTCACTACCAATGGCACTGTAAAGGCGCAGTACCTCACTTCGTGCTTCCTGGCTCACATCTGTGTGGAGGACCTGGTATCAGCATTCGGGGAGGCCACAGAACTGATCAAGCTAGCGAAGATACTACAAGTTTGCACGGATGGTCCGAATGTAAACTTGAAGTTTCTAAGGTCGCTGAAGAAAGAACGAAAGGAATCGGACGAGAGGCCACAATATTCTGGGCATCAAAAGTTGTGGGCTGCACATAATGAATGGTAGATACAAGGCAGGCCACGCTGCAACTGGTTGGGATCTAGCAGGAATTCTTCGCAGTAGCTACAACCTCTTCAAATATGTGCCTGCTCGTCGTGCCGATTACGCCAACTTCACCGGGAGCGCACTATTTCCTCTCAAGTTCTGTGCAGTAAGGTAACTCGAAAAGGGCAAGGTCATCACCAGGGCTTTGCAAGTTCTTCCCGAACTTGGCAAAGTTTGTAGGAGTGCTCAGCAAAGGCAAACAAGCGGCCGACATGCTCCAGCTACAGCGCCGTTGTGAAAGCAGTCGGTGATCAGCTTTTGCCGGCAAAACTAGCCTACATGCTGCCGATTGCTGAAGAACTGGAACCATTTTGGGCAGAATTTTAGACCGACAAGCCAATGGTTCCCTTTCTTTCGACGGCACTTTATAACATCCTATGGTCGCTGCTTGCAAGAATTCTCAAGAAGGAAATCCTCAATGCCGCAAACACGCCCCTTAAGCTACTGAAGGTAGACCTGGAAAATCCCGGGAACTGTATAGCTGTAGCCGCCTTTGACGTTGGGTTTGCGGCAAAAAATGAGCTCCGCAAGGCGCCCAAGCTACAACAGCTTACCCTGCTCAAATTCAAGGAAACTATCCCAAACAGCACAGAGTTGGCCAATCATTGGCCAACGGCTGGCAATGGTCCTTGGCCAAGTGGCCAGACAGTGGCCAGAGACTGGCCGGTGACTGGCCTTTATCTGGCCATTGGCCAATGGCCACTGGCCATCAGCCATCGGCCAAGCATTGGCCAATGAATGGCCACTCTCTGGCCACTGGCCAAAAGACCATCGCCAGACATTGGCCATTGCTTGGCCAAAGTCCGTGCTGCTTGGGATGTTTCCTCTGTTAAGGTGTGCTCCCAAAAGGTGATGTAGAGGTCACCATTGAAGCATAAACTAACTGGGGTGCCAGCTGCTTGGATACAGCATACGCATTGTCTTCGGAGGCTGGCCGCAAGCGACTGACCCTTGCACTTGAAGTGCTTTCAGAAGATTAGGGGCTGACCGGTCTGCAAGCAGAACGGGCCCATAGTTCCTATGTACATATCTGTTCACTGGGCCTTGCACAGGAAAAACAAAGATTTTGACTGGAAAGAACGGAGGCTGGACGTCCTGTGGCTAGATCTCTGCTCGCATAATCACAAGGAGCTGCTGTCTTTCATCAGGATCATCCTATGCTTGTCTCACGGCAATGCTGCCGTAGAAAGAGGCTTCTCAGTCAACGAAAGAGTGCATTGTTGAAAACTTGAAAGAAGAATCGCTCATAGCGCAGCGCAGTGGTGCACGACGCTGTGTTCTCAACAGGCGGCATGGCCAAGGTTGAAATTACTGACAAGATTGTGCAGATGGTTCGCAATTCCTGCTGTGTCTTTCGAGAGAAATTGCAGAAAAAGAGGGAAGAAAGTCGGGGGGAAGTCAGGTGTTTAGAAAAACAAGAAAAGAGTGGCCGCTCTTGTGAAAAAACTGAAAGAAAAGAAGCGAAGTCTGCTCAGTGAATCACTAATGGAGGCCAGTCTCCCGCAAGAATAAAAGTTCCGAGGACACCTACCGTAGAAATCCCGAGAGATGCCCCACCCCCGAAAGATAGCCCACCCCTATTTTTGGCTTGATTTGCTATATTCTTTTAAACACCGAAAGATAGCCCACTACTAGTAATAGTAGTGTTGTGTATACCGTAAAAACCCGAATATAATACAAGGTTGTTTTTTTTTTTCAAATTTTGCTATGTAAAATTCGCGGCTCGTATTATACGCGGGTCCTAACAATTTTCAGCTTCGATGAGGCGCGATCTAACGCTGTTTGACGTAGTTTCGGTTTCGAAACAATAAGGCGCTCAAAACAGCTATCATCATCATTAAAATCACAATGTCCGAGGCGCCACCATCCGTCCACAGTCAGGCTCGGCAATGGCGTCGACGCGAAAACAATAATCGGCCGCCTTCAAAAGAAAAGTCCTTTTGGTTGCGGAAGGCATCGGCAACAGGGCAGCCGGACGACAATTCGCCGTAAATGAGGGCAGCTTCCGCGGATGGAGACGACAAAAGCAAGCTCTGTTTGCGTGCAACGGAACGAGAAGAAGCTTTAGGAGCCCGAAGAATGGCGTGTTCGCTGACGTCGAGGCAAGTCTGGGCGACTTTGTAAAGAGCAACGGCACTGCCTAACTTGTAGAACAGGCACCTCGCCGTAAACACCGAGCTGCTGCATGAGAACTTTGGCGAGCCGACATTGGGTTACTCGCTTTATGCGCCGCGCCGGGATTTCACTGCGTCGGCGCTCGCTCGTCGCTCGTTCTTTCAAGTGCGGGATTTCAAATGCGCTCGACGGCACTGAAGACTACTGCCTTTGGGAGGAGGCGTCGGACAAGGAGTCTGACGGACGTGATGACAGTGATTAAGGTTCAATTATGACGCAAATAAACGTTTTTCTTAAGACCTCCAGGGTCGTACTTTACGCGGAATATTTTCGTAGTCCTGATTTTGTTTTCGTATTATACGCGGATAAATTTTTTTTTTCGTGGTCCTCAAATTATGTTTTGTATTATTCGCGGGTTTTTACGGTACTCTTCTACTGGTCCGTCGTTCGTTTGCGCTGTATTCTCGTTCCAACAAGCTTCGAAGGGACACAACCTAAAAATAGCAATTTTTTTAAAACTTTTCTTGATTGTACACCGAAAGTTAGCCCACTCCATATTTTCACTCTGATTTGCTCTTGATATTAGGTGGACTATCTCTCGGGATTTTACGGTAAGCACTTTTTATGAGTTGTGAATGCGAAAGCATGAATGTCGTTCTTCCGATCTCTTAGTTCGTCTGCGGCGTACTGGCATGGACGTCCACGTTTTGCTACTGCCAAGGTAGCGGCCAACGACTGAGCACGCACGCTCTCGTGAAGTGGTTGTGCTGCGCTGCAGCCTCTCCGGAGTTTGCCCATGCGAGCTCTGTGGCCAACCGCTCCCTTTTACCGGCAGCCGGGCCGCTCCGTGTGCTGCGCTGCCATGGAGAGCACTTCTCTGGTGGCATTTCTTGGAACTACGCCATGCGAGAAGCCAATGGGAGCCTCGTTCCTTGAAACTATGACGTGAAATCCATCAGATTTCTGCTACAGGCGACAGGCTTCGCTCCATTGGGACAATGGAAGGTGCCGTTTGGCGTGGCTTCAAAAGCTGATGACGTCGGTTCGCTCCATGGGACAGTTAGTGCTAGTGCTTTCGCATTATGATTGACTCCCTGAAGAAGTAAAAGATGTGTGCTTGGGCAACCTTTGTGCAATGGCTGACACTCTTAAGCAGCAAGAGCAGATTATGTTTGCATTAACTTTGTGCAATATTAGATACTCTAGTCAGATACCCTAATTTGTGCTGATTATAATAGTGCTCTATAAATAAAAAATTTCTCGTGTTGTAATGGTCTTGTATATTTAACCGCCTCTACAGTGGTCGGGGAATTTCACCTGAAATTGTCAGGGAAAACCTAAAAAAGTCGGGGAATATCAAAATAATAATTTGCTAGACACCCTGCTTTTCGGTGTGCCATAAAAAAAGAAGTTGAAAAAATGCTAGTTTTAGATTTTGTGATCCTCGAAACTTGTGATTGCAGGAAGGGGCAGTGAACCAAAGACGACTGTCCTTCCCAGTCAGCAATGTTTGCTTATCTCCCTCCATGGCTAAGTAACACCATTTCTGCCGAGGTCACCATTGGCCAGGGCCCTGCAATTACTAGAAGTGGGCTATCTTTCAGTGTTTCTAGAAAGAATAGTAAATCATGCCAAAAATAGGGGCGGGCTATCTTTCGGGGGTGGGGCATTTCTCGGGATATTGCGGTAGTAAAAATAAACGAATGGCTTCATTTAGAAATTTGCTGAGTGTCATCGAAAACCACTAAATGATTAAATTTTAGAAAGATTTGGGGCAAGTAAGAAGTGTGGGGGTGCATTAAGTTTCCACTTGCGCAACGGGCACAAGCCTGACGAGGCGAAAATGCGGATGATAAAAGAGACGGAAGGGGCCGCGCGGGTGTGTTTCTACAGTGGAGCTGTTAAGGCTTACCGTATTTACACGATTGTAAGTCAACCCCCACATTGCACATCAGCAAAAAAAAAAAGAAAAGAAAATCTTTAGATGGGCATTTTACTGCGAACACGTGAGGACGGCAAAGTACTATCTGCTTCGAAAGCCGAGCCTCCAACACGCGATCGATGCCTTCTGGTGTGCTTTGGCCACTTTGGCTGCGCATGCACGAGCGAGGTGCATGAGATGACCAGGCGTTATCGAAACTAGGAAGTTCACGCTGGAGGCGGGACAACTGAAGCTGCTCACTGTCGTTCTCACTCTGTCCGCGACTAGTTTACGACCTATCGTCCGCACTGGTGATGTCAGTCCCATCATAATCACTGCCACGTTCTCGAAACACGTTGTCGGAGTCGTCCAACGAAAACTTGCACTTCGCAAATGACAGGGTCAACCGCATCTTTCACGCTTGCTCGGCGATCGCATTGGACGTCACGGGTAGGGACCGATTGCACACTTTTGCGCCCGTAGGTTGCAAGCCTGACCTCCAACTTCAGAAGGCATCCCCACATATCTAGACTTTGGCCTGAAAGCTGTATGTTGGCGATCCCGCGCCATTGCAGACTCCACTGGAGCATCTGCCACTCCGACGGGTCGAACTTGCGTCCACCAGCGCACTTGTTGGTTGCTTCTGAGTGAAGATGGCCATTAACGAGCACTGAAAACCTAAACTGCCCGGATCAAGCGTGTCAATACAAAATAAATGTAGTTAGCGCTCCAGCAGCGCGAAAAACTGCGAAGAGAAGCCGCGAATAGAGTTAGCGGGTTTCACATGCAGCGGTTTTGGCCCTAGAGCGGCGCGATTTCCGCCGTCGCGGCGCTCTGGCCAGCACCAGCAATTAAGCGGCACGTGCGCCGCGACGGCAACAATCGCACCGCTCTAGGGGCCAAAATCGCTGCATGTGAAACACGCTTCAGCTGTAAGGCTGTTCCAGCGGCCTCCGGAGTGGCTCTTACAAGAAGTGCCGCTACCCCCGGGAGTTGGGCGCGCCGTGCCGGCCGTGCGATGTTCACCGCCGTATATTCGGGTTCATTTGTGAATCGCTATCAATAATACTTGTTCGCACAAATAAAATATAATTAATTCGTAAAATGAGCGCAAAGAATAGTGCAATGCGAGAGGTACAGCCGGCTGAACTCGTAACAAGCCGAGGTGTTCGTGATATCGCGAATGTTTCGTTTTTGCCGACCGGTGAAATGCTTTGGTTCGATTATAAGTCGACCCCCACTTCAGATTTTCGAAAATTGGAAAAAGGGTCCTCCTACATTTGTGTAAATACGGTAGTTTCCCCAGTTCCGTGTCTGGTACCAAACAAATGTCGACACAAAACTACACAAAACTCTGGACAGCTACCGCCATCTATGAGCGATGGCGGCAACCAGACAACCAGTCTGGTTGCCGCCGTCGCTCCATGAGATGAGCGACAACCTTCCAGCTGTCATAGAAGAATGGATAGTTGGGCAAGTTGGTGGGAATTCATTGTAGGAAACAGCGTGCAAAACATGAGGACGAAGAAACACACGGGACGAGCGTACAGCTTTGCTGGTCCTCCTCCTTCACCAGAGTGGAAAGGCTGGAAGTCTTTGCATCCTCTGCCCTCCGCCCATCGTATGAGGGGTAACTCTAGTGCACCTCACACTTCCCACATGCTCCAAATCTTAATCAAATTTACTTATTTAGGCGCTTTCAATGACGCTCAGCAATTTCCTAATATGAACCATATGTATCTTTTTACTAAATAGAAAGTTAACTAACAAATTATGGTTAATTATCTCGCCTGTCGTGAAGATTAGCCCCCCATATTATGTCTCCCTGGCCGTATAAGTCACCTGCATAAACTGCACTAGTGTAACTCTCACTGCTTTTTTTAAACAAGCCTGTAAAGCAGTGGTTCTCAAGCATGGATGTGTCAGGGACCCCTTGGGGACCCACCAAAGTGATGGGGTACCGCATGCCAGTGGGGGAAGGGGAAGGTGGATGGGAGCTTGCGCCGCCTAGCCAGGGTCAACAAAAGAAGCAACATTTTTTTCTATGAAAAGAGGGGGGTTAAAGGTTGAGCGCGGGGGCTTTGCATACCCCAGCGGGCTCACGGTACCCCATTTGAGAATTACTGCTGTAATGGCTGTATAACAGAACACCCTGTATTTGTAAGAACTGGGCACAACCAGGATTAAAAAAGTGCATGAGTAATTTTAAATGGAAGTGACCGCCCCCTGGACCTCTTGGCCGCTGTTTCAGAGGTGTGTAGTGGTCAAAGGACCTTGTGGTCTGCCGTGCAGGTTTTGCTGGCTGCCTCAAGCAGGCTGCACAACCAGATGCTGCAGAGGGTCCTCCGAGATCCCCACGAGCTTCTTCGACGTGACCCCTTCGGGACGAATCACCAGCCGCTCTCTCTAAAGACATGGACGAAAGTGAGGCCACATGCATGAACTTCTAGCCCAGGAATGCGAACAGGCATCTACAGCATTAGACAAGGGTGTAACGACCTGTAAGGCTGGCATTATAAACCAGAGTGGGAAAGAGGCTAAAAGATCACACGTAATCAAATCTTCATTTGGGAGATTCTTGTTTGTCATTCTTCATTTTTCTATTTGTCCAAGGTTATGCAGTATCTATACCGCATCACTGCTCTGCTGCCTTTTTTTATTGCTTACAGCGTCACTTTCCTTTCTCTCGAATTGCCGTGATTCCTAATAAAGCTTCCTTGTTTTGTTTATTTCGTTTCCTTTTATCGCAGCCCTGAAGTGCGTCTTCTCCTTTCTGCAGTTGTCGCTCATCCTTTTGCTTGTTCTTTATTCTCGTCTTCGTTGCACCTCGTCCTGTTTCTAGTATTCTCGTTGCAACTTGTCTGTTTCTACTGGTCGCATTGCGAGTCCTCGGCAGTTTGTTGTTTTCTTTATTTCCTTTCTTTTTATTGCAGCATGTAAGTGTGTCGCATCCATTTTATCCTTTCTGTGGTTGTCTTCCATTCTTTTGCTTCTTCTTCCGTTCTCGTCGTAACAAGTTTTGTTCCTGACTGCGACTCCTCGGCGTCTTTCCCCCAGTGGATGTCCGCATCCCGTTCTTCCTGGAGATGGTGGTGCAGAGCCTGCTGGCGATCGCCCTGCAGCTGCTCATCTCGGTCTTTGTCTACAAGGTGTTCTTCGGGTGCTCGGGGCAGCCGCCGCCCTCTACTTGCTGCTGGACCGCTGGCTCAATGTCGGGGTGCGGGAGTAAAGAAGCTGGACAACGTGGCTCCGCTCCTCAGTGGTGGTCCACCTTGCCACCACCCTGCCAGGGCATCTCGGTCATCCGCGTCTTCGACTGCCACAAGTGGGTTCACCACCAAGTTAGTGCCCCCTTTTGCTGCCTCTGCCACTGAAAGCACAGAGAATACCCCCTGGACAGCAGTTGTGTTGATATGCATGAAAAGGACCAAGCAGACAAGCAGCATGCATGCAAATCAAAAGGGGTCTAGTATGTACCATGTTATCTGCACTATGAGGAGCGCAAGCCTCGTCTGATTTTTGCACTGGGGGCTGCGATGATGCCGTGAACAATGTAGGCTCTTATTAGGTGATTGAAAAAAATAGTGGATAGACCTCAAGGCATCTAGAATTGAGGTCTCCATTACCCTCTCAATCAACGCCAATCGGAGCTTGGTGTCGTTCTGGACTTCACCGCGACTCAAGTGCAAGAAGCAGATGATCTTGCTCTCCGCATAGTCCGGACATGGTGTGTAGCCCGCGTTAGCAAATTTTGATTAAAAGAAAAATACTTTTTTTCTTAGGGTAAATAAGTTGCTGATCGATTTTCCGGACTTTGCAGGGGCCGAAAAAACGTCAGAACAACAAGAGCAGTCAGAAAAGTCGGCAAACTAAAAACATGCCTTTATTACGCCTAAGCAGGCTTAAAAAAAAACGAGCCAATAGTGCCTTGCTCCAGGTTACGCCTTTGCTTTCTAGTTAGGCCACTTTCTATTAGTTTGAGAATCGTTGCCTTCTTTTTAGCATTATGGTCGAGTACTTTCTAGTAGATGGGGCCCCAGTATGTCCAAGCCAGACGTGAGTCCGAAAACATTTTTCACCGAGACGAGATAAAACACACAAGTTCATGACTGCAGAATGGCCCGAATGAACAAAAGCAAAATGGTAACGATAATGATGATAACGATGCAGCAGGGCAAGAGAAAGAAAAACCGTTACCTATAGCGATGCACCTAGCGGTAGCATTAAGCAGTACTCAAGTGCTGCTTGCCAAACAGAGCCAAGTACCATGTGCGGCCATGTCATAGAATCTAAAATGGCGGCTTCTCGGTGGTGCTTCCTGCATGATCGCGGGCCACGATTTTGAATGGAAAATCAAACTTTTGGACTCCTCAAGCTTGCTGAAAACATCGGTCGTGAATATACACTATTTCTATCGGGTCAGGTCATGGTTCCTTCCTTAGGCTCCCAAATGTCGAGACACAAGTCCGAGAATTATCGATCGTCTGAAAAATTGGTCGGCGGACTGTAGATCCTGTAACACAGTGCCAGTCTGCACCTTATGCCTAGTCTGCACAGAAAGATTTCCATTTACACAGCATGCCTCGACAAACGATTGCTTTATTAGCTCACAAAGAAACTTGCATCATATATAAACCATCACTATCATGCACTGTCATCTTCAAAAGTCATTGCATCTCGTTGTAATGAACAACCCATAATAAACAAGCACTTACACATAATCGGCTCCTTGTAAATAGTGTGCACCGCACATGGTGTTAACTTTTAAACATGATTCGTCCACATACTTGATGATTGCAATACAATGTGTACATCAAGTGTTGTTTGGAAAGATGGCAAATATGTTTTTAAGTTTGAAGCTTGATTCTTTAACATCTCTGGTGGTCGAAAAAAAATTAAATTACCACTCTTAGTAATGATGAAGTTTGGCTACGCTTAATCTGCGTAACCAGTGTGACCACTGCCTTATATTTTTCATGCCGCTGATAACATACCATTCCATTTTGCAGTTTGCTTTTCTGCCATTGGCCGTTTACCGTAATATCCCGAGGGATAGCCCTCCTAAAATTGAGAGCATATCGGGTGAAAATAAGGAGTGGGCTAACTTTCGGTGCACATCCAAGAAAAGTTGAAAAAGTGCTATTTATTGATCATGTTCTCCTGCCAAACTTGTTATCGTGGCGAGGGACAGTGAAGCAGAGATGACTGCATAATTTCCAGTAAGCAATGTACGCCTATATCTTGCCATAGCTACTTAGCCGCATTTGCCAAGGTCATCATTGATCCGAACACTAAGATTACTAGGAGTGGGCTATCTTTCGGTGATTAAAAGAAAATAGCAAATCAATCTAAAAATAGGGGTGGGTTATCTTTCGGGGGTGGGGCATCTCTCGGGATATTACGGTAATTATGACTATATAGTATTATAGTCGCCGACCGATTTTCGGACTTCACAGGGACCGAAAAAAACGTCCGAATAATAGAGCAGTTAGAAAAATCAGCAGATTAAAAAACGCCCTTATTATGTCTAAGCGGGCTTAAAAAAGCCATAAATAGTGCCTTGCTTCAGGTTAGGCCTGCATGCTTTGTTTCAGGTTACGCCTCCGTCTGCGTTCGGCAACTGCCTCCGTTTCTAGCGTTATGGTCGATGTACTTTCTGCACTTCTTCAGCAACACATCACGGCGGCGGAAGAACAGATGGGGCAATGATGTCCAAGCCAGTGTAGTTTTAAATTATGATTCACCGAGACGAGATCGAGGTGAGAGGCGCAACTCCACGACTGCAATGGCAAATGAACAAAGCAAAATGGTAACAATGATGATAATAATGGCGCACAGATAGAGAGAAAAAAGCCGTACAGCGTCACCTTGCGGTAGGACCTAGCAGTACTCAAGTAGCGCTGCTAAACCAAGCCAATCAGCGTGCCGCCAAGATAGGATCCAAAATGGCCACTTCTTGGTGGTGTTTCCCACTGTTCGCTCGCGACGATTTTGTCCGAAAAATGGAACTTACGGACTTCAAGCTGTCCGAAACATCGGTCTTGAATATACACTATTTATATCGGGCAAGTCCTTTAATTCTGAAATATCGGGCAAGTCTGAATTATCGGCGTCCAAAACATCGGTTGGCGACTGTATCAGTATTATTAAAAATAAAAAGTTTACCCTAACACTCACTTGTGATCAGCACCCCAGCATTTCGTTTTTTTCTTCTTGCAAAGTACGTTCACTACTGCCTTAGCTAGGAGCCCAGTACTGGAGGAACACCTAGGAACTCTGGTGCTAACCGAGCACAGTCGATTTCCCTTATTCCTAAGTAAAGGATCCCTTATTCCTAAGTAAAGGACTGAAAGTTTTCCTTTTTAAATTCTTGTTCATATTACACATAAGCCATACAAGCATTCCCATGCTTTTGCAAACTTGTACGAGATCCCATAATGAAAAAAGTCGGGGCTCCAATTCACGCTGTGAAGGTGGTTGGCCAGCTAAGCTGTGGTATCACCTGCAACGATTGCCCACTGCACTATAGACCCGTGGCAAACACCACCAGGCTGTCCGCCAGTCTTTGACGTCCCAGAGAAGTTCCAGTTCATAAAAAGATTGAACAAATTAAGTCCTCCCTAACACCACTGCTTGAAATGTCTATGAAATGTTTAACCACCAATTTTCCAGGTGAGCGCCAAAAGAACGAAGAAGCGCGAGATCTGTTAAGACATTTCGAATATTCTTGTGAACCAACTTGCCTCCTCCAAGACCTTAAATTGTCCAGCCAAGGCCCCTCGTGAAATCTCCAATTTTAATGTATGTGTAGCATTAATGCTTTCTAGGACTGGTGACATAAACAAGCTCGACAGGCTTGCAAAGATGGAGCGACCGGAAGTCGCTTGGGACACAGGAGGCAGTTCGTGTTTGTAAACAGCAGAAGGGTCTATACCGAATGATTGACGAAAAGAAAAGTAAATGCACTGTACTAAAACTTTTTATATATGAAAGGCTAGTGACGTCACTCCCCACGTCGCAAGCTGCCGTCGCCACGGCAGCTTGCGCAACAGTAATCTTTGTTGAGAAACGTATGTGGTGAGCGCTAAGTGCTTTGCATTGTTGTCAGAAGCGCCTTATCATCAATTATGTGGTTCGGATGCTTGTTTTGTGCTTGTTCTTTATTCAAACAGAATGCTATGCTGTATGTTGTATGCGTGATATGCACTTTTCGCTTCAATCGCTGAAGGTTTTTTTTTAGATGCGGAGCATCTCTTGCTCGGGCCTATGTCCCGCGGCCTTGGCGTCGTAGTCCGCACTCGCACTACGCACGCGCAACTCTCCTCCTTCCCTCTCTCCAACAGCTGCGCGTTACTCTCTCCGCTCGCTCTCTCTACCAGCTGCGTGCACTGCGCGTGCGTTCGCTTCTCCCTCACACCGCGCGCGCACGCGCAACTCTCCTCCTCTAGTCTCCCTCTCCTTCAAGTGTGAAAAAAAAAAAATAAACGGCGAGCGTTCCAAGTTTCTCTGCCGCGAGCCGCGACAGAAGGTAGGTCAACGCTAGGGCAGTCGGTGGCGCCATCTCTCGACGTCAGCACGCAACTGACTCTTTCCTCGGAAACAACAGGATGCTCCGCATCACCCCATGGTTCCCCTCGGGAAGATGGTGTAATTTTTGTGAAGATGACGACCTGAAGAAACTTCAGAAATCCGACCTGCGAGTCATGTGCAGCTTCGCTGTAAAACCTGAGCCTGAGAACAGATAAAAAACGGACAAGCACAGATGTTGTCTCAAAACACAGCTACCAATTTTATTTAACATTGTCAAATTTATCCAATCGTTTACCCCGTTCCAAGCGTACCAACCTCCTGTTCGTTTCTTTATCTGTTACCAGTCTCGGGTTTTTTTATTGACATCGGGCAAACTGGTCGCCGTTTTAATGATAGAATTTTGGAGCATAAAAGGACGATTGAAGACAAAGCACGAAGCTTGGAGCTAGCAAAGCATGTTGAAGAATGTCATGGATGCAAACGGGGTAGGGAACGAACGAGTGTCTTAAAAGAAAAATAATGTAATAGACAAACCGTGAAAAAAACAATGCAGATTGTTAGCTATAGAAACTGTGCAAGTTTGCCATCCTTATCGTTGAATAGAGGAATTAAGAAAGTTTCCGCGGTTATAACTAATCGGGTTCAGCGAAGGTGAGTGTGGTGGTGAAGGTGCATTCCTTTGTGTTGGCCAGTGCTGGTGGTTTGGGGTCACCCTGTGGCAGTCACTGTTTTTTCTCGTGTTCCTTCCTACCTTGTTGTGAGGAGATTGGTAACCTTCGGGGAGGGTGGACGATCGAATAGATACAACGACGTGAAATAAAGTCAATAGCTGTGTTTTTAGATGATGTGTGCGCCATTCCTTTTTTGCATCCTTTTCTAGCCCCGGGTTTTTTATGATGGAGTTACTTCACCAGCTTGCCTGCATTCTTTCCTTTTCACTGTGTGAGATCATGTTTTTTTTTGTTTTCTTTTTTCTTGTCCAATAAAAACTAATATTATTATTCTCTTGTCTCTTACGACACACCCCATTTTGTCCGGTATGCAGGATGTACCAGCTGGTGAACAAGCACTCTGTGGCCCACATTGTGTTTCACCTGGCGTCACGCTGGTTCACCCTGCGCATGGAGCTAGTGGGCATCATCATGGTGGCTGCCGCAGCCTTCATAGTGGTCTTCACCCGCAGCTCGGTCACCACTGGCCTGGCCGGGCTCGTGCTCACCTCCGTCTTTTCCGTACGTGTTTCCTGCACTTTCTACTGCGCTCTCCATACACCTAATTATATGCTGCACCACTTGGAGGGCCCCTGCTTGATGCAAAGGACCTCCAGGTGGCATGACATGTATTGAAAGTGATGCACTTCGCTATTCACATTTCATTAGGGCCCAATAATATGTGCTTTTTTCGAGGCACAAACGGTGGTGGCGCAGCATTTCACGGTGCATTTCAAGCACATTCTCCCAAAGTTCTGAGTAAAGTTTAGCATTGTGTCAGTCACATACATATGTTTTGTGTGCACATTTATATAAATAACCAGTCACCTAATACACAAAAAATGAAAGCCGTTTACAACTCCCTGTAATGCCGGGTGGAGCGCAGCTCTTGAGGAGGGGAAGGTGCGAAGGGAGGGGGGGTTCACGTGACCTCGGGGGGGGGGGGGATCGCGTGACCTGGGGGGAAGGGTCACGTGACCTCGGGGGGGGGGGGGTCACGTGACCTTGGGGTACCTCGGGGGTCACGTGACCTCGGGGGGGGGGGGAGGGGGCCACGTGACCTCGGGGGCCACGTGGCCTCGGGGGTCACATGACCTGGGGGCCACGTGGCCTCGGGGGTCACGTGACCTGGGGGTCACGTGACCTCGGGAGCCACGTGGCCTAGGGGTCACGTGACCTCGGGGGGGTCACGTGACCTTGGGGTGACCTTGAGGTTACGCCGACGCCGACGCCGCTCAAGCCGGAAACGGGCGCCTAAGAGCTGCGCTCTAAAGATGAAATGAACAAAGCCTGGATCAACTGATGTGGACATATGTTTTGTGTCTCTATTTATAAACAACCAGCTGGATCGATTGAGGTGAAGTTATATTTTTTGTGTCTATATTTATATGAACAACTAGGTTAGCCATCTAAGACACAAGAAATGAAATAACGAAAAGTCTGGATCAATTGTTTTTGTTGTGTTGTTTTTCAGGTGTGCACTTTCATACCCTTCATTATGAGGCTGAAGTCCGAGCTCTCGGCAAGGCTTACTTCGATGGAGAGGATCCACGAATATTGCAGGGTAATTACCTCGATTCTGAGTGAGTTCTCGTGCATGTTTTCATTCGTTATCTTCTATATGAATTCACTGTACAGAGCAACACGTACCTACACACCTTCATTGCCGTGTTCATTGAGACGGGGTCTCCGTAGCCAGCTAGAACGGTTAGAAGGACCAGCGATGCTTAAACGTGGAACAATGAATCTATCTTGTCACTGTTTGTGCTCGATAGAACCATTAGCACCTGTGCTGAGTGTGCTAAAGCCTGGTTTATGTGTAATAAGGGATCACGCACTGCCGTAGTGCATGGTTCCAACTGCCTTCACGGTGTCGAAGTTTCATTTTGGCATCCGGAGGGCAAGGTGCGGGGCATTGCTCATGAGCTTGGTTGCTTCAAGATGTCGGTTCCTTGCTACACTGGGCATTGTGTGCCCGGCAGGATCTCCGTGAAGAGGCCCCAGCACTTGGCAGCCAGCGGGGCACCCCCGGAGTGGCCTTCAAAGGGGAGATTGTGTTTGAGGAGGTGTGCCTGCGCTACCGGGAGGGCCTGCCCCTGGTGCTGCGCAGCGTCAGCTTCCGTGTCACGGGGGGACACAAGGTGGGCCTCGTGGGACGCACCGGAGCAGGTAAGTCGCCTGCTTGCTCGTCTTGCGAACCGGGCGGAGTGCGAGCACTGCTTGATCCAAGTTGCACTCTTTGCCTGCCGAAGATGCGGGGGTCGACTTGTCCGGCAGCAGAGTGTCATGTTAGATAGCTTCGGGGAAGATGGATCTTGGTTAGGGTAACAGGGTTTTTCATTATAGTGTTAGGATTTAGAAGTTTATTACCCATAAATACACTCGATGGAGCTCGGCCACGATGCGCTGCTGTTCTATTCAGAACATAGTGCATAGCTCTCACTTCTTTTTCCTTTTAATGCGAATAGCATTCTTTGGATACTTCACACACTTTTCGTCTATGTATCTATCTATCTATCTGTCTATCTATCTGGCTATCTAACCTCTTACGCCGCGGGTCGATAAATAAATAAAAAAGACCGGCGCCGGCTGGGATTCGAACCGTTGACCCTTTGATCAGCAGGCAGACGCGCTAACCACAGAGCTATGAAGGCAGTCATTCAACGCACTCTAAACGGTTGTTTATATCTTACCATGGCGACGCGCTTTACAGCGCTGTACAGCTACCGCTCTCGTGAGCGCTTACCACTGCTCCTAGCTCACCCTCTCCCGCGCTCGGGAGAGGGTGATGTAGCGGCCGTGCTCAGCCTCACGAGAGCGGAATGAGCCCTCGTGCATGGAACGCGCGCGCACCGGTAGCTGTGACAGCGCTGTAAGCGCGTCCTATGGTAAAGATATAAACAACCGTTTAGAGTACCGTTGGTTGAGACTAGCTGAGACGCCAGAAAGTCTGGTCGGTACCATTTTGAGTGTTTGTGCGTATGGCGCGTGCTTTGCTCGCCTTCCTAAGTGACACAAACGCACGTGCTGGGCTGCGGAGATCGTGCGCAGGGCTGTGAAAGTGTCAACAAATTTAGAATCGCCTCAAGAGTGGGCTGGCGTATCTAGAGTGTGCCGGCCACCTGACAGAACGCGCATAACTCCGTACCGTTTGATGCTATTCCGCATTAACGTAGATAATCATTCCCAAAGGATGGGTTCTGCTGATTTTAGGGGCGAAGCTCCTTAAGGCGTGGGTCTGTCCCTCCTAGTTGTGGGTATGTAGCCACTTCGAGGTTTAGTTTATGAATGGCTCAAGAGATGGCGTGGAAAGCGCGCGTATCGGCAGGCAGACCCCGATGCAGCGAGAGCTCGTGAGGCGTCTGCAAAACGCATCAGGCGAGCTCAGCCCGAAGGTGCCGACGCGCGGTTTAAGCGAGACTTTCTAGACGTTTCGTTCGGCCATAGCTGTGGTGTGTGTGATAGATTGTGGTTCTCAAACAGTCTAGTCACAATATCTTCCATAAAGAACGACCAGGCTCGCGCCAATGCCATCGCCGTGCTGCAGCGCGAGTTCCCTGCCAGCAGCGGTGAGTACAAGATTTGCTATAGCTGCAAGGATTCGCTAGTGGCGGGAAAGGTGCCTCCAATGAGCGTATCTTACGGCTACACGTACCCACCCAAACCGGATCACTTACCTCCTCTGAACCTTGTGGAAGAACGACTGATCGCTCCTCGTTTGCCGTTCATGAGCATAAGGCGGTTGACGCACGGTAATGGACAGTATGGCATCAAGGGGCAAGTGGTTAACGTTCGATAAACGTCCCCACCACGGTGCAAACGGAAGAATCGCTGGTTTACCGACGATTCACTCCGGAGCTTCGCCCACTCATCATCATTCACCACGTGGATATGCTGTGACTTTTTATTCAGCTCTTTGCACTGTCCCTTGGCGTCGCCTATGGGCCAGGACGTAAGCTCTACAATGCAAGAGGGCCAATGTTTAGTGGCTTTTCGTCGCTTGCCCGGTCCGCACCCTCACAATAGGTTTAACTACCTCGATTTGTTTTGGGTAACACGATTGTTCAATCAACTTTTTATAGCTGTGCTTGATATAACCTATTGTGCAATGGCAATACTATGCTTAGCTTAAGCTAGTTTATGCATTTGTGGCTAAGATGGAGTGATGTAGAAAATGATGGACTGACGTACGTCTAGACTCTCAAAGAAGCAAATTTGTATATTGTGCAGTTCTGGTGATCCGGCAGAAATGTTATAAAGTAGTGCACCCTTGATCATTTGTTGCCAGCTCAGCTTTGAGCCTGGTGTATCATGTCACGATGGACGGGAAACCACAAGTTAGGCTGCCAGCCTTGCAGCGTTCCTTGTTCAATTAAACAGCATCGCGGGGTTGTTCTTGTTCTCAGGAAATCCTCGATTCTGGTGTCCTTGATGAGACTCCAGGAGCTTGAATCTGGCCGCATTCTGCTGGACGGTGTTGACATCAGCAAGCTGGGTCTCCACCAGCTTAGGTCGTCGGTGGCAGTCATTCCCCAGGACCCTGTACTCTTCCAAGGAACTGTGAGGTATGGATGCTCTGTTAGTCCAATGAGAGTTGTGCTCTAGATGGAGAAGAAGTTCCAACTAGGGGTTGCTAATAGATGTTTATACTAGCTTGAATAGATTAATCTGAGCAGCCTGTTTTGCTGTGCCACCACTGTCGCTATGCGTCAAGGGAACTGTATAGTAGTCTTTCCGCCCGCGTGACAACCTTTCTGCAGGTCTGCACTGGCAGAGCACGAGACGTCACAGGCTCTTTCGTGCGCTACTGCCTGCCTTTTGCAGACTACAGTTATGGTGACATGCACATATGCGTGTAATGCTTAGTGGGATTGGTCTCTTGAATAGCACTGTGTCACCTATATCTTGTAGCTCTCACAATGAAACGGCGGACCTTGCCTCCTTTGCACTGTGAAAGTTAAGAGCGATAGAGTACATTGAACTGTGTGAGTGAAATGTCAGCAGGTGCCAGTTCCTCGTGTTTTGCACATTGGGCTGATCATGCTCTGTGCAGTAAAACCATACGTTTTAAAAAATAGCCGTCATTAATCCTTTTAAAAGAATGCTCAAATGTTTCTAAATCTTCAAAATATGGCCTTGCATGCTTTTGAAACTTGTGCGCACCTTTTTGTGTATCTATCAAAGTTAGAACAAATTTTGTGTGAAGCTCAATCAAAACATTTTTGCTGGCATATATATTTGAGACAATTGTTGATATTTATATTTTTCTCTCACTCTTTTTTTTTATCAGTTGACTACTGTTCCTGGGGCTTTCATCATGTTTTATAATATATAACTGGTCAATTACCACAATGGCTAATCCAGATCTCTATTTCAGATATAACTTGGATCCTCACGACAACAACACAGATCAGGAACTTTGGGAGGCCCTCGACAGGGCACATTTGAAGCCAAAAGTGAGTTTTTGGGGATTTGCTTTTACATTCCTTTGCACTTGGGATCTTAAAGAGGCAACTCCGCTTCATTTTTGATATTTAGAAAACTATGCAGCCCTCTTCAGTATCATATAGGAAGACCCCATGTCAAATATTACGATCTAATTCCGTCTATATATTTAATAAACTGGCCAGCAAACTTTCAAACGAGCCAAGTCGCCGAAATCTGCCAACTCTAGCGTGCGACGTGAGGCGCAATCGTCAGCGCAGTCAATGCGACGGGGTTGGAGCGGCCAACGTTGAACCACTACGCCAAAGGCATGACTACGTCATTCTCACGTTTTGGTTGTTTTTACTTCTCGGAGCGAAATTGAACGATGACGTCATGAGTTTCTCCTCCCGGTGTTGGCTCTACGGCGTCCACGTGATCACCGTAACGCGGATGCGCTAGTTTGCGCTGCCCTGCGCGTTTATCGCAAGTCCGGTTTCTCCGCTCCCCCCTCTCCTCTTTCGTGTTCTCCCCTTCCCCCTCTCCCCGGGCCATCACCGTCCACGCCATGCGAAACGACCTGCCCGCGTCGCGTGTCCTGTACCTCGCGCCTGCGAACGTCACAAGACCACGTGGTTCGACGTGACGTGGCCATGACTCTGAGGACACGGGACCAATGTTGCCTGACGCAACCGAAGTTTCGGTTTCGGTATCGGCTGATGTTTAAATTAAGATTACACAAATAATATTCAACATTTCGCGAATCCGAAGACGTAGAGCTGTTGAGTAGTACTTTGTGAAATGGAATCACATGTAAGCCTAAATTTTTCGGAATTGAGCGGAGTTGCCTTTAAATGACACTGACACCCCCCGAAAAATGTTTGCATTTTTGCCTAGCGATTTATTATGGTATCGGAAGACTACCCAATTAATATTTTGCTCCTGAGTCACATATATTTCTAATAAAGCCAAGAACGCAATTGCTTGAAACCGAAACCTGCGCATGGAGGTCGGAGAAGTATAGAGGAGAGAGTGAGCGGCAGAAGTGGCCGTGGCTACACCTGACCGAGTGCTTTTTTTTCCCCTTCAATTTTTCATCTTTTTTTTTGGCTGTGGCGCAACGGACGACATGTGTTGCGGGAATTGTTTACCGTGCGATTCCTTTGCAGTTATGTTTGTTCCGCTCTCTGTTCCGCACTTTAAAGGACACATGCAAAAGAAAAAAAATATTTTTTATAATAGCCTAGATGGAAAAAGCATGTTTTAAGACGAATTTACAAAGAAAAAGAAAATTTTTAGAGCTATAGTTACGGCGCAAAACAAATTTGTAGTTAGCGCCCGCGGAAGCCGCCACTAGTCACGTGGTAGACCTGTGCGTCGCCGCTGCCGCGCGCTGAGCGTTTTGCGCCGCCGCTTCAACGCGTTTCTCCGCCGCCGCCGTCGCCGCCGCCGGACAAGTTCCTCTGCTTCGGGGCGCGCGCCGCCGTCATCTGACCGGCGCACAGGTCTATCACATCTGCTTGCGCTTTTCGAAAGCTTCATTTGAGCTCTAAAGGTTACTTATTAATCTTTGTTTTTGTTGCGCTTCAAACGAAGATGAATAAGTAAGTTTTCGAACCATAGGAAGCTTTCGAGCGACATAAGCCTGCGTGACAAATAGGGGCCAGTCACGTGATAAATATGGAGCCACTTTTCTGCGCGCGCCGTGGCTGCCAACTACAAATTCGTATAGCGCCGTAAATATAGCTCTAAAAAAAAAATTATTTTTCATTGTAAATTCGTTTTATGACTTCCCCTTTCCCCAGCACTGGCATGTTTAAAAAAAATAATTGCAAAAAAAAAAATGTAAATATCGCAAAATGATTGAAAAAAAAAAAGAAACAAAAGCGGTCCGACCTGCATTTAGGATTGAACCTGGGTCCGCTGCGTGTGAGAGCGGACATCTTCCCACTGAGCTACTGGGGGAACTCTTCGTGAGTGTTGTGACCGAGGAGTTCCCCAGGCAGCCTCAGGCAGGGCCAGGCGAGGACAGGAACCGCAGGCCGACTCCAGGCAGGGACATCAGGAGACGGGAGGGTGTCTCACGATAAACTCTGTTTAATTACATATATACAGAAGTCTCCATCGTCCGAGAGCACACCTTGCCACCTCTCGTTTGCTCTTTTTATAGAGTCGCTGTCGATGTTCCCGCGGTTGGCAGCCAATGGTGGCCGAACTGCCAACGAACGTCATGTTCAGGCCCCGCCCCCACTCATGCTCTCGAGCACGCACGCACATGCACGCACACACTGCAGCGTCGGACGGGCTTCCAAATCCGGCGCCGGGGCACTCTTGACCTCGATAAGCCGCGCCAGGAGTCGGTGACGAAGGGTCCGCTGTCAGCTCGTGAGACGTTGACCGTGATGGAGATGATCCCCTCATTATGCGGCGTCGTGGCTCAGGAAAGGTTTAGCGGGATAATCCGCAAGTGGCGCCGGACGAAAACCTGAACTGAACGTACTCGCCCGGAAGTCCCGCCGCCGGCGTCGTCCCCCGGAATCCTCCCCCGGCAGTGCAGCTGGTTCCTGGATAGTTCAGCTCAGCTCCGCTCCCAGGTGTGGCGGCGTCAACACGGCGCCGGGCGACGTGTTCGGTCAACAACGGCTCAGACGGCCGGTCGCCTACCCTCAATGGGAAGGCCAAACCCCGCCGGGTGGACAAGAAGGGGAAGCGAAGGAAGGACGTGACCTTGGCCAAGGCCTATCGCAACAACACCTCCGCCGCCACTGAGCTCATCAGGAGGGCAGCAGTCCCACACTGCTGCGCTGACTCGATGAGTGCCTCGCTTTCTTGGGAGAGGGTCCGGTGTTCATCACCTGCCTTGAGACGTAGACGAGGGCCGGGTCCAAAATCTCTGGAGTGGGGGACCTCAACTCAGGTCACAAGAGGAAGGCATTGGCGAGACAAACATAGCAAGTCACGATCCCAGTAGCGACAAGCGCTTCGCTTTCCTCCCCGATCCGCCAGACCAAAAGGAAAAAGACAACCCCCTTCCACCTATTACCTAAAATCTCCCTCACTCGACACTCGAGCTCAGGCTGTCACTAAGCCCTTTAAATTAAACCATACCCTAAACCAGGCAAACAGAAACAAAGTTATGGTAGCGTGCTTTGAAATAAAAACACAATCACAAAATCAAAATGACCCTTTCTAAGGATTTGTAACAAACAAAAAACTTTACAAATTTGTACCATCCGATCATGGAGCTTGTTCACGTCTTAGAAGCCCCGGCTTAGGCCATCAGCGTTCCCATTTAGCTTCCCCTTTTGTACTTCACTTCAAACGCGTGCTGCTGCAGAGCGAGACTCCAGCGGAGGAGGCGGCCGTTTTTGTGGGACATATTTTGCAACCAAGAAAGAGGACAGTGGTCCGTTTCCACAATAAATTTAGTCCCGGCCAGGTAACAAGATAACTTCTGTACAGCCCAGACCAGGCAGGCGCACTCCTTCTCTGAGGTGCTGTAAGCCTCCTCGCGAACTGTCAGCTTTCGGCTAATGTAGAGAATGGGTCGCTCGTTTCCCTGCTCGTCTACCTGCGACAAAACTGCCCCAATTCCCCTCTCACTCGCGTCACACTGCACGACAAACGTCTGGTCATAATCAGGGGCCTTTAGCACTGGCGTTTGAACTAACGCCCTTTTCAAGGCTTGAAAGGCGCTTTCTTTCGCGTCGTCCCAGATCAGGTTTTGCGGCTCGTTTTTACGAAGAGCGTCGGTCAAAGGACTGGCTATGTCTGAAAAGTTATGGATATAGTGCTGGTAATAACCAGCTAGACCCAGAAATGCCCAAATGTCCCTTTGGTGCTCAAAACACAAAGCTCTCAACACTCTCTTCAGCACCCCGTGCATCCTTTCCACGCTGTTAGATTGTGGGTGGCAAATGGAGCTGTGAATCAATTTGATTCCGCATTTTTCCAAAAACGTCGTAGTTAGGGCGCTCGTGAAGACGCTTCCATTATCGCACTGAATCTCGAGGGGAAATCCGACGCGAGAAAAAATGGAAAGGAGCGCGTCGACTACGCTCGTGGAGTTCACCTCCTTGAGAGGGATGGCCTCAGGGAACTTCGTAGCCGGGCACACTGCTGTCAAGATGTAGCGATATCCCGACTGCGTGACGGGAAACGGGCCGACGATGTCAATTACAAGCCTTCGAAACGGCTCTGTGATGATGGGAACCAGACGCATCGGAGCCTTGTGCTTGTCGGATGACTTCCCTACGCGCTGACAGACATCGCACGATCGCACGAACTCTTCAACATCCTTCCAGCATCCGGGCCAGTAGTATTCTTGCATCAGCCTTGCCTTGGTCTTCCGAATTCCCAAATGCCCCGACCAGCAGTTCCCGTGAGCCAGCCGGAGAAGATCCTCTCTAAATCTAAGCGGAATGACCAGCTGGTCAAAGTCCCGGCCCTTCCTGTCTCGGTACTTTCGGCATAGCAGCCCTGACTTGGTGTAGAACGAAATATTCTGGTGTGCTACTCCCTCCTTGTAACCGTCTGGCAATGCCTTGAGAGTGGCATCACTCTTTTGCTCTGCGATCAGTGTAGGTCGATCAAGAACCCGAAGCGTGTCCAGACTCGGAGATAATGGCGAAATAAAACCCTGCCCTTCCTCGTGGTCCTCTGGAATCTGCCGCTGATCTGGTGGGGAACTCCTCGCGGCATCCTCCGATCGCAAGTCCTCTTGATTTGCCGCGCCTGCAGGTTTTCCGTCGACCAGCTCTTCGCGCGCCGCGGACCGACCCTCCTCCTCGTTAGGTTCGTATCTTAACCTTGATGAGAGCTTTCTTGCTTGGGATCGCGTTAGTGCCATTACTGTCTCTTCCGCGAAACTCTTTCCTTGCTCGCGAAGTAGCAGCTCCGACTTGTTTGAGAACAAGTACTGGTAGTGTTGAGGCAAGCTCTTCGAGACTGCCGCCTCAGTGATGAGCTCGCCGAAAGGCCCCTTGATACAGATTTTCGCAATCGGAAGGCATACACTGTGTTCCTCTACTACTTGCCTTATCCAGGCGCACTCGCCGGTGTAGTCACCCGACTCGACGTAAGAAGGGTGCACTACATCCATCGTTGCTGCCGAGTCGCGAAGCACCATGCAAGCCTTGCCGTTCACTAGCATTTCTTTCGTGTACGGAGCCAGTAGGGCGCTGTTGTCGGCGCCCTCTGCAACATACGAGAACACAACCTTCTCGGGGCAGTTGGCCACGATGTGCCCTTGTTTCTGACACCGGAAACACCGAACTGGCCTCTTCGCTTCGAAGGCTCGCGCGTTATTTCCAGGCATTTCTTTCTTTTCTTTACCGACTGCTCCCCCTCCTTCTGCGACTCTTTATCATCTGGGACATCTCTCATGTTTCCCCTCCTAAGAAATCCTTTTCCCGAGTCCTCCTTTAACGACCGAAACTCTTTCTGGCCATCTCGCCATGAGCGCGTTTGTCCCGATTTGTCTTTGTCTAGACCCCTGCGCATGGAGTATTCCTCCGCGAGATCTGCCACCTTCCGGAGGTTCATTTCTGGGTCCCTGTCTTGGACCCAGAACCTGACGGTCTCCGGAATGCCTCGTAAAAACTGCTCTACCGCAAGGCACTCGATCACCTTATCATGATCCCCGTACACGTCTGAGCTCTTTAACCATTCTACCAGGTTAGCCTTCAGGGTGTACGCAAAATCGGGAAAGGACTCCGTTCCCTTCTTAGTCGCCGTGCGGAACCGCTGGCGGAACGCCTCTGTCGAAAGACGGTACTTCTTAAGAAGTGCGGCCTTCGAGCTTTCGTAGCTCTCGGCCTCCTCTCCACTTAACCTTGCAACCGCGTCGGCCGCCTCACAGGGCAACAGCGTCAACAAATACTGAGGCCAGTCTTCGCGCGCGAAACCTGCTCGCTCGCAGCTTCTCTCGAAGTTGACCAGGAAAAGACCAATGTCTTCTCCTAGTTTGTACGGCTGCATTAAGTCGGGCCGGCGGCAGCCGTGGCCTTGGCTGTTGCCAGCGCGCTCCGGGCCGCAGAGCGAGAAGAAGCGAGAAAAGAGCCGAAGCGATGAGCCGAAAAAAGAGAAAAGGCGGGGTGACGTCGCGGCGGCGTCAAATGTGTTGATCACCCCTCCGGCAACTAGGACGGGTACAGCCGTTAACCTCCATGTTCCCTCCGGGCGCTCTTTCTGCGCTCCAGCGTGGGGTTCTTGTTTCCGCTGCCTCAAAACATGGCGTTACAATCGCCGCCTTCTACTGCTGCCGGGCCGAGGGGCCCTACTTGCCCCTAGATGGCGCAAATTGTCCCGTCGCGTCCTAAGTGCGGCGGTTCGCCGCCGCTGCCGCTCCCCCGCCCCCGCCGTTTGCTTTCCTGATTTTATTTCTCCTCGATTTCATTCTCGTCTTCTGAGGCTTTTATTTTAATATTTTTTCATAAACCACTGTAGGCAACTTCAGAGAAGCTGCTCCTCAAGTGGAGTAGGAGGCAAGGAGCACACATTTACTTTTCATACAAATTCTTTATTATTTACAAAGATCTCATACATATAATGAAAGATATAAACAGATAATAAAATTTACGGAACAATGAGAACGAGATGTGCAACGGAAGCACGTAAGAACACAAGGAAAAGAAATATACATTTATAAGAGATGTCGCACCACCACAGGTTTGATCAGCAAAAACTTCAATGTTTTGTAGACAAAAAAAAAAAAAAATTTTGTTACTCAGCTGATGGAGTGACTTGTTTTACCGGTTTCTGTGCTTTCCCCTATCAGCTGCAGACCTTTTCAAACGAGGTTTTTGCCAGATCTCTTCTTTTAAAAAGGCGTAAATTCACCAGAGTTTATAGCAGAACATCTCGAGCGAACTTCTAGCCGATTGCTGGACAGAGAAGGTCTCCGACTGTTCCGATCGTGTAAAGCACTAAGATTCTTCATCACATCATCCTTGTATACCAGGTTGAAAATGCACGCCAGAAAGCACTCCAAGCTTGCCCACAAAAATAAGACAAGGGTCTGTGGGCAGAAGAGAGCACCAAAAATGCCAGTGTCGTCCTGTGCGCTTAGCACGTGGTGCGGTTACGATCAGCCTGCGAATTACAGAGTGCAGCGTCGCTGATACGTAAAGAAAAGAAACGAAAACAAGCGTGTGTTTCAGTGCTCTGTTCACCAGGGTTTCTGCCGCACGAGACTGAAAATGTCGCAGCCAGGATCGCACAGCATGAAATGGGCTTGAAGCGAAAGCGGCGAAAAACAAAACTTTGCACCTCTCGCTTAGGCAGACTCCTTTGGGAATAGAAAGAACGACAAGACTTTCGACTTGCTGGAGTTCCCGCACCATTACGCAGCGTAGTAGAGCCAAGATATCCTCTTCCGAGAGCACCAGAACTGCCAGAACTTTCGAAGTCAAATTAGCGCGGCCCGGACGGCCGAACGCCACGACCTCAGGAAACGCTCGGAGCAAGCGGCCACGCTCGCCGGATGTCGGCGACCGTTGCACCGGTTGCACCGGGTGCCCCCGGTTGCGCCGTTGCCCGCGGCTGCGCCACCACTCGTAACGCCATATTTCGAGGCGGTGGAGACAAGAACCCTGATGTGAGCGCAGAAAGAGCGCCCGAGGAAACGTGGATGTTAACGGCTGTACCCGTCCTAGTTGCCCGGAGGGGTGATCAACATATTTTACGTCATCGTGGCGTCACCCTGACTCTTCGCGGCCTCTACCGGGCTTTCGTCCGAGACGCCGCCAGCTGCGTTAGCCTGATTAAGTCCTTAATCTTGACTCTCTCCGCTAGCCGCACACCCGATCCAGGACGACTTGAACGCTCAGCCTCAATTTTCGCTACCTCCAACCTTTTGAGTTCTAATTCATGAGCCCGCTTCTCGCGTTCGCGTTCCTCCTTCGCTTTTTCGTCCCGCTCCTGCTTTTCAGCCTTCGCTCTTTCGTCCCGCTCCTGCTTTTCAGCCTTCGCTCTTTCGTCCCGCTCCCGAATCAGCTCCCAAGCCTCCTGAAGCTCTACGTCGGACACTTCCTTTTCGCGAAGTAGCTCCATGATCGGCTTTCTTCGCCTTGCCTGCCCCACGCTTATGCCAAGCTCCTCGCATACCGCCACCAACTCAGGAATGCGTAGCTCACTGACTTCCATGATCCCGAGTGTCGCAATCTCCCTCCCCTATCTAACTCAGTCAGCTTGAACTTCGCTTTTTCTGAGCCGAAAGGGCAGCCTTCTACTCGCGTACCTAACACTGAGCAAAAGGTCTGGCAAATCAAGGGAAAATTGCAAAGCACTCACCCGTACCAGGAACCATGAGCAGGCACGTCATCCCGCCGCTGCCAACCAGTTGTTGTGACCGAGGAGTTCCCCAGGCAGCCTCAGGCAGGGCCAGGCGAGGACAGGAACCGCAGGCCGACTCCAGGCAGGGACATCAGGAGACGGGAGGGTGTCTCACGATAAACTCTGTTTAATTACATATATACAGAAGTTTCTCCATCGTCCGAGAGCACACCTTGCCACCTCTCGTTTGCTCTTTTTATAGAGTCGCTGTCGATGTTCCCGCGGTTGGCAGCCAATGGTGGCCGAACTGCCAACGAACGTCATGTTCAGGCCCCGCCCCCACTCATGCTCTCGAGCACGCACGCACATACACGCACACACTGCAGCGTCGGACGGGCTTCCAAATCCGGCGCCGGGGCACTCTTGACCTCGATAAGCCGCGCCAGGAGTCGGTGACGAAGGGTCCGCTGTCAGCTCGTGAGACGCTGACCGTGATGGAGATGATCCCCTCATTATGCGGCGTCGTGGCTCAGGAAAGGTTTAGCGGGATAATCCGCAAGTGGCGCCGGACGAAAACCTGAACTGAACGTACTCGCCCGGAAGTCCCGCCGCCGGCGTCGTCCCCCGGAATCCTCCCCCGGCAGTGCAGCTGGTTCCTGGATAGTTCAGCTCAGCTCCGCTCCCAGGTGTGGCGGCGTCAACACGGCGCCGGGCGACGTGTTCGGTCAACAACGGCTCAGACGGCCGGTCGCCTACCCTCAATGGGAAGGCCAAACCCCGCCGGGTGGACAAGAAGGGGAAGCGAAGGAAGGACGTGACCTTGGCCAAGGCCTATCGCAACAGTAGTAACTCAGCTGGACAACTGTAGGTCGGAAAGTTTGCTGCCGATTTCCCCTCCAGCAAAGGCACTCCCGGCTCTGTCGGGCAGCACCACGCATTGGACACATTCACACCTTGTAAAGAAATCATGCATGCGTATATTCAACTTAAAGTACGCACTTCGTTGCTGACGTTTGCACGAGCGATGTCTTCAGCCATGAGAAGGGGGCGACGGCTCGGCGACGTCTTCGTGCAAATCGGCTTGGTATTCGGGCGTGTCGTACGGGATGAATACCAATTCGTTTGATCGGTCCAAAAATTTCTCTTTCAAAGGAAGACAGAATTCAGCTGGTACCGCAAACGACAGTTCTGAAGTAGAGGTCCCACGCCCGTCGTCCGCTGCCATTGCCGTCCAGCCTGCGAGTCCGTGATACGCGAAACGACGTCATGTTGACAATTATCGCAGTGAATGCACAGAGTGCTTCCGGTTCTCTGTGCAACTCTTTTTTCAGTCAACGTATTTGCAGCTTTTTACAAGCCACAAAAATGGGTTTCATATTTTTCTATTTTTAATATTGAGTGTGTGCCTTCAATGACCCACTACTTTGATTAAATTTGGTGGTTGTGTCTAAACCCTAGAAAAAGGCCCGTGACCAGGGAGAAGAAAGAGAAGAGAGAGAGAGAGTGAGCGCGACTCAAACCGGCCAGTTCTCAATCGGCGGTTTTCAGATGGAAAGAAACCGAACTTCGGGCCACAAATTCTGTTCTGGGTAGTTGGGCTCTCAGATGTCACGTACAACTAAAAACATCGGCGAGCATAAATACCCTGTCAGTGTCTCTTTAAAGGGATACTGAACCGAAATTTGGATTTTGCAAAATAAGGCTGTCGAAGCATGTAACGGGATGCTACGAACTCGAAAACAACACTCGTACATTGATATCTCAAACGGATGGCCATACTTTTGGAAAAGAAGGGTACCTCCTGGAGCATTTGAGAATGAGGGGAAGCGGCCTCGCTCCTAGCTCCCTTGCTTCGGTTCACCAGCTCGACGGGACGTAGTGAGGAGGAAAGGGAATGAGAATCGTGACCTGACTTCTTTCATGCCTGCGGCCGCGTTCAGCCGTGCACTTCGTTTCTAAAATTACGGCGAACCATTAGAGATACCGCTGCATGAGTGGTGTTTTGGGGTTTTGCAGCGGCCTATCCATCCAGCCTTGTTTTCTGAGCTCGAAATTTCGGTTTAGTATCCCTTTAACAACATGTATGTTGGCATCACAAGACCTGTGCCCAAGTTCCTGGAAGATGACTATAAGACACAAAAAAGAAAAAGCTCAATTAGCAGTAAGCCAGGCTTTCTGGTCCTGCACCATAAGCAATCTTATATTTTTCCTTTAAGATTCATGAAACAAAAGCACACAGTTTGACAACTAGTGGTCCCTTGAACTATCCCCACAAAGCAGCATGTTGTTGTTCTATACTTCTAGCTCTCCTTCACATTTCTGTGTTTTGACCCACCCTGTATTGGCAACCTTCCCTCATGCATCACCTCCCATAGGTTCACCTTTCAGCGCACCACTGCACCCAGCAGGGAGTGCGGTGGTGCGCCGCGCAGACCGCCCTGGCTCGCTGGTGACTGCTGCGCTGCTGGGTGAGGCAGCAGCGGGAGTGCGAAGCTCCGTGCGGCGCCGGGAGTGCAAAGCTCGACACAGCGCATGCCGAAATCTTGTGTCCTCTCATCGTCGTCATCCCCCTAGCTGCGGGTACCAGTTGATGACGTTAGACCTAAAAGCGTAATGTTAGGCCTAACGTCAAGCCAGCGCACACCCGCGCTCCCCCCTCACAACAAAAACAGCTGCCTGTACCGGTTGACGACGATAGACCTCAAAGCGTAACGATAGGCTTAACATTATGCCTAACGTCAGGCCAGCACATTTCCGCGTCCCCTCCTCCCGCTGCACCACCAGCAGTTCGGCTGGCTCCTTAGCAACGATGACGCCGTTGCAGCCATTGGGAATTTAGGTGCCGTTTCGCTCAGCCAATCGGAATTTAGGTGCTAATTTTTGCTGCTACTAACAATGCCGGCTTTGCTCCATGAGGCAGTTAGTGCTTTCGCATTAATAAATATTTGAAAACCTGCTCTGCGTAACTCTTTAAAAATGTGTAGAAAAATTCGTCTGGTACCACAGATTTTTTTTTTTTTGTGTCTATCTCTGAAAGCAAAGAAAGAATGCCTCGTTCGGAAATAACCAGGTCTGGCATAGCCGAGGGCCGTTCACCAGTTATGTTGCCAGCGCCATCAAATGTGTTGCCACTTTCCACAAAAACAAACTGGGAAACCTATTAAACATGTTTGCCATTTTGCTTGAATCAGTATTGACGTGTTCATTATCAGTAACATAATCCACACCCTCCTTTGACGGTGTGAGATGACGCCAACATTTTTGTGGTGATGTCCTCATAAATTCAGGAATAGATGCTGAAAAAAATATTTCGCATTTTCTAGCTTGCTTTTAAGTGTATGGGATAACTCTTGGACGGTGTTATTGTTACACATTTTTTCTTGCGGTTATGGGCACGTTTGAGATGAATTATGTCTGGTTACCCAAGGGTTTTGTTTTGCCACTTGTTTGACCTTTTCAAAACAAATCTTTCCAAACAGTAACAAAACTACAGCCTTGAATTGGTGCATACCGTATTTACTCGCAGAATGAACGCACTTTTTTTCCCGAAAAATCGATGCAAAGTTGGGAGGGGGGGGCGTTCATTACGCGAAGTAAAATTTAAATTTTTGCATCCGTATTTACTCGCATAATGAACGGACCTTTTATCCCGAAAAATCGACGTAACTTCTTATCTCTTTGCGCGCGGCGACACGACCCCAAAACCAAACTGCGATGCGCAAAAAAAAAATGCTCCTCTCCATGTTTTTTTTTTTGCGCATTTCTTTCCGCTCTGCTTTTCTTTCTTATTTCCTTGGGCGCGGCGCGCGACACCCAAAACCAAACTGCTCTGTGCAAAAAAAAAAGGGAAAAAAGCTTATCTTTATGTTTTTTTTCTCTTGGTTTCGTGGATTTTTTTTTGCCGCCTTTTGCAAGCTGTTTTGTTTTGCTTTGCTTAGGCGAGGGTCTGCTTCTCTCTTATCTCCTTGAACGCGGCGCGCGACCCCAAAACCAAACTGCGCTGTGCAAAATAATAATAAAAAAAACCTCCTTTCTTATGTTTTTTTCTCTTGGTTCCTTGGATTGTTTTTTTTAATGCGAATAGCATTCTTTGGCTACTTCACGCACTTTTCGTCTATGTATCTATCTATCTGGCTATCTAACCTCTTACGCCGCGGGTCGATAAATAAATAAAAAAGACCGGCGCCGGCTGGGATTCGAACCGTTGACCCTTTGATCAGCAGGCAGACGCGCTAACCACAGAGCTATGAAGGCAGTCATTCAACGCACTCTAAACGGTTGTTTATATCTTTACCATAGGACGCGCTTTACAGCGCTGTCACAGCTACCGGTGCGCGCGCGTTCCATGCACGAGGGCTCATTCCGCTCTCGTGAGGCTGAGCACGGCCGCTAGCTCACCCTCTCCCGCGCTCGGGAGAGGGTGATGTAGCAGCCGTGCTCAGCCTCACGAGAGCGGAATGAGCCCTCGTGCATGGAACGCGCGCGCACCGGTAGCTGTGACAGCGCTGTAAAGCGCGTCCTATAGTAAAGATATAAACAACCGTTTAGAGTACCGTTGGTTGAGACTAGCTGAGACGCCAGAAAGTCTGGTCGGTACCATTTTGAGTGTTTGTGCGTATAGCGCGTGCTTTGCTCGCCTTCCTAAGTGACACAAACGCACGTGCTGGGCTGCGGAGATCGTGCGCAGGGCTGTGAAAGTGTCAACAAATTTAGAATCGCCTCAAGAGTGGGCTGGCGTATCTAGAGTGTGCCGGCCACCTGACGAACACGCATAACTCCGCACCGTTTGATGCTATTCGCATTAACGTAGATAATCATTCCCAAAGGATGGGTTCTGCTGATTTTTTTTTCTTTGCCGCCTTTCGCAAGCTGTTTTGTTTCGCTTTGCTTAGGCGAGGGCTTCTCCGCTTTTTTCTCTTATCTCCTTGAACGCGGCGCGCGACCCCAAAACCAAACTGCGCTGTGCAAAATAAAAAAAAACTCCTTTTTATGTTGTTTTTTTCTCTTGGTTCCATGGATTGTTTTTTTTTCTTTGCCGCCTTTCGCAAGCTGTTTCGTTTCGCTTTGCTTAGGCGAGGGCTTCTCCGCTTTTTTCTCTTATCTCCTTGAACGCGGCGCGCGACCCCAAAACCAAACTGCGCTGTGCAAAATAAAAATAAGAAAAACTCCTTTTTATGTTTTTTTTTTCTTGGTTCCGTGGATTTTTTTCTTTGCCGCCTTTCGCAAGCTGTTTCGTTTCGCTTTGCTTAGGCGAGGGCTTCTCCGCTTCTTTTCTCTTATCTCCTTGAACGCGGCGCGCGACCCCAAAACCAAACTGCGCTGTGCAAAATAAAAAAAAACCTCCTTTTTATGTTGTTTTTTTTCTCTTGGTTCCGTGGATTTTTTTTTTTTGCCGCCTTTCGCAAGCTGTTTTGTTTCGCTTTGCTTAGGCGAGGGGCTTCTCCGCTTTCTTTCTTATCTCCTTGAACGCGGCGCGCGACCCCAAAACCAAACTGCGCTGTGCAAAATAAAAAAAATAAAAAAGCTCCTTTTTATGTTTTTTTTTTCTCTTGGTTCCGTGGATTTTTTTTTCTTTGCCGCCTTTCGCAAGCTGTTTCGTTTCGCTTTGCTTAGGCGATGGCTTCTCCGCTTTTTTCTCTTATCTCCTTGAACGCGGCGCGCGACCCCAAAACCAAACTGCGCTGTGCAAAATAAAAAAAAAAAAAACAACTCCTTTTTATGTTTTTTCTTTTCTCTTGGTTCCGTGGATTGTTCTTTTTTTCTTTGCCGCCTTTCGCAAGCTGTTTCGTTTCGCTTTGCTTAGGCGAGGGCTTCTCCGCTTCTCTTTCTTATCTCCTTTCGGGAGTCGCGCGACCCAAAATCCAGACTGCACTGTGCAAGAAAAAAAAAAAAAAAGCTCCCCTATATTTTTTTTTTGCTTCCGTTGGATCTTTTTTTATTTTTTTAACGCCTTTTGCAAGGTGTTTTGTTCGCCCACGCTGCCCATGCATTAGCGACCTCGCTGCACCAGAATAAAAAAGTGCATTCATTTCGCGCGCGTGGGGGGAGGGGGTCAAAATTTTGACGTCCGGAGTTGGGGGTGCATTTAATACGCGAGTGAAAAAAAAAGTCGGAATTTTGAGAGCCGACTTGGGGGGTGCGTTCATTACGCGAGTGCGTTCATTGTGCGAGTAAATACTGGTAAATCATTCAAATCTTCTACCTCCTCAAAGGAAGATAAGTTTAATTCTAGGTGGTTTAAAATACTGATATCATCCGCATGATTAAAATCATGCACTTGCTTGGTTAGGCACTCTGCGCTTCGACATGTCGCAGTGACTTTGCAGGAAAGCAAGACCATTTTATGGTCCGACGGTCCAACTCCGACACTAGGTCATAATTTATCAGGCGGTCTGAGATAAAAATTAGGTCAAGTAATGAACTTGATGACCCACTTACTCTTGTTGGCTCTCAAACTACAGTATCCGCATGAGATCATTAAAAAAGAGATATCCAATAATAATTCCCGATTATTAACATCAGTTGATCATGGTTCTAATTTGTTCGATTAACTCCAGGTAGGTTAAAATCACTTGCAATTATCATTTTGGATCCATCTGTAACGTTTTGTGTCAGATAATCATGAATAACCTCCAAGAAGGCTGTAGGAGAGTCAGGAGATAAGCTTTAAAATGCCATACGAGCTGCACCAATTACAAGAGAATGACCACAAAACTTTAATCTGCACCACAAGCGTTCGGTATATATACAATCAGTCATCAAAATACAGGACGTAATATTTTTATATATAATAGCAACTCCTCTCCACCGATCTTCAGTCTTTTCTAATTATTTTGTAGAAGACGGAAGAAGTTCTGGGCTGTTTATATAATTAGATAACCAGGTTTCAGTGACTACAACAATGTGTGGGTTATATACCAGTAGTAAGTGCTCCAGTTCTTCTACCTTACTAACAAGGCTCCTCGTATTGAAATTAATTAACCGGAGACACTTTTCTTTCTTGTTGCTTGGATGTAATGATTAAAAAGCGCAACAAGGCGACGGACACAGACTTGTTGCTTGGATGTCATTTTCTTTTTTTTTGGCCTATCAAGATTTTGTGTACGAGCTCTCTTTTTACGGCAGCCATCAGCATCATTCCAAGTAAATGTCTCGTCATTTATCTGCATTTGATCATGTTTGAGTCTCGCACGTGCCCTTATGTCCCTTTCTTCATTCATGCTCTGCCAGAGGTTCCGTCTTTTGCACAGAGTGGCTTTCAAATAATCATTTGACTCTGATATCTGCGATCCTTTTAGTATTTTGCAGTTCTGAAGCACCTGCATTTTTTTCATTGTAATCATACAATTTCATAATGGATGGGCCGAAATTTTCCTTCACTTTCTTTTTTACTCTATGAATTCGTTTGACCGTTTCTACACTCACACCTAGCTGTTGTTAGAAAACGCCAACAGTTACCTTAGTTTTCAAGTCTTTATCTATTTTACTTTGCTGTTTAGGGATTCCAAGCACTATCAGATTATTTCTTCTACTTGTGTCTTCCAGATCCGCTATCGCTTCCTGTTGGAGGTGAACCAGTTCTTCCAGCCTTTGAACTGTTCCCTGTAGCTGTTCTATATTTTGGTTACTTTTCCTACGAACTCTTTTGAAGATTGGCTGCTTGCAAATGTCTATAGTCGGTGACAGGTTCAAAATGCCGTAGATACTCTGCCTCGAGCATAAGCCCTTTGTCTTTGATGACACTTTGGCACATGCGCAGCCAAAGCCTTGCAGGAGGCTGAGCTTGTACTGCATCCTTAGCCTGCCAACAACTATAAGTACTGTCGAGCAAGTGACGAAGCCCTGGAACCTCGTGGGATGTCTCTTTCTGCTCCCTCAGATCCAGAAGGAAGAGAAGCAACTGGAGAGTCTCGTGGAGAAGAATGGCGACAACTTCTCGGTGGGAGAGCGGCAACTTCTGTGCCTTGCCAGGGCCCTGCTGCGTCACAACAAGGTACAATGTATATGTTGCGCGTGGGTAGTACTAGGACAACCGAGCCTTGGAATGAACTGTACAAGCATAATTTTGTCAGCTGCTGTTTCGCCATAGAAAAGTCATAGCCGAAAAGGGTAATTTTTTGGGCATACATATTTGTTTGCAAGTGTTTTTCCAAGGGGGAGAGAGAAAGCAGAAGCACTTAAAGGGGACACTGAAATCATTTTAGAGTTTAATTCGGCAGTTGTAACAAGTAGCAAAGGTATCCAGACGATACTGATCAGGCTCTATATCGTATAGATGGTTTCCAACTGCTCAAATTCATTGCATTGAAAATTAGGCGACCATACCAGAAGCGTCGCCCTGGTAACGAAAAAGAATGGAAGTGTGTGCCTCGTGTGCCACATGCTTGTTCTCTCTCTTTCTTTCTTTATGTGCATGTCGCAGAAGAGAACATATTCTTTGAGAGTGCCAAAAACTAGAGAGAGAAGGTTCAATCCACAAGTTTAATTCAATCCTCACACTTGGTGTTCGACCAATTTTCCGGTTTTTTCCAATAGCTGCTTCTTTTGGCATTCTTTATTTTCTCCTGTAATATTTCTCTTAATTAAGATTCAAGGAAACATTGGGCCTTTTTATTTCATTGCAAGTGTCGTTTACACGAAATTGAGCTTCCGGTTTGTCCCCTGTGCAGGTATTGATTCTGGACGAAGCCACAGCCTCTGTCGACGCGGAAACCGACCAGCTGATCCAACAGACCGTGCGGGAAACGTTTGCCGACTGCACGGTCCTGACCATTGCACACAGGCTAAACACTGTGCTGAGCTGTGACGTCGTCATAGTATTGGACACGGGCAAGGCACGTTCCCCCTTGTCAATCTGCTGGAGCTCTCCTTCCGTTGGCTACAGCCTTCATCGTGCTTCAACCAGACCGTGTGCCTCGTTAACTCTAATTTCTGCCTATCTCCACTTGTTTGTGCACTTTTTGCATGTTTGCTGGGTTTACAAATGTCTCCAGCACGTACCTGAATGTCTCGGGCAGTGTTGGCGGTGGATTATGAAGGCTGAGGGAAGTACTCCTGCACTACCCCCAGCCTATTACTTCTCGCTTATTGCTTCTCGAAAGCTCAAGATAATTTACCTTTATTAAAGTGTACATGAAAGCATGTTGATAAAAAAGTTTTGCTTAGACTTTAGATATCAGCAAAATCCCTTAATCGCTTCAGAACGAAAGGATGTTTTTTTTCCAATCTCTTGTGTAATTTTCTAAATGTGTGACCCCGTTATCATACCGTTTGTGTACAGAATTCACAATATTTCCTGCAACTGTTTTATAACTCTTGACATTTGGCTGTTCAGAACAAACTACTTTTACACGAAGTCTTGCGAAAGAACTGTAAAATGTTGTGTACGATTTGCTAGATATAAACATCTGTCCACTGAAAACAGACTGTACTGATGGATACTGGCAATATTTTCCGTAGCATTGTAGAAGTTGATTAGATGAGACCTGATTTAATGTTTCATTGTTTGACTGTTCATTTTCCTCTTTATTTTGCAGGTCATTGAAATGGACAGTCCCCTTGCACTGGCCAATGACCCAAACTCTGTGTTTGCATCCATGCTGAAAGCAACCGGCACGCACTCATCAATGCCGGGGTCACAATAGTAGTCGCCTGGTCAACAACAAGCATCTATTAATGCATAGAATCATATTTTTCTTTAGCTCTCTTTTACATCGGATGGGACGAGCCTATTATTGAGATCTGATTTTCTTGTGTTGTTTTAATTCATTTTAAATTATGATGGCTTTGAGATTTCAATCTTGGATTGCAAGAAATTTGAATCTCTTTATGTGATGCTTTGACTCGTTGTGTTTCTGTGATAGAAAATTACACAGTGTTCCTTGCGAGGGTAATTGCTTAGCTGTACTGGTTTGCAGAAATGGCATTTAGGAGAAAAACCCCAACTTATAGTTCTGCATCCAAAGCAGTGAGCACAGTGCAGTACAGCATGTCCATGTGTTTTGACCAGAGGCCGATGCTCTGCTCACACTCCTCAGGCATTCAGCTTCCATGTGTTGTGCTGTATCTACTGCAGTAGCTGTATTTAGTAATGCAAAAGCATAAGTTTGGCTCAAAGGTTGTGTTGCCATTTAGACACCAAGTAAATTGTGAATTTTTTTGCCATTTTTTTTTTAGACATCATCTTAGTCTAGTGAACTTTGTTTTTGAGACTACTATTTAGGGAATTTTTGTTGGCTCATTGTAGAGCACTTGATTATCTACTTGTATAGTGATCCAGAATATAAAATGCTCTAACTATATCTTTTATGTTTGGTGACTCTAATGCATATTGAGGCTTTGTGCTCAATGTTCAAAGCTCTGCCTCTTAGTTAGCTGAACTAAATCACAATGGCACTTGCAGTGCTCTGCATTCCCAATCCTTCACATGTGTGTCCAGGCTTTGCCAGTGCATTGTGTCTCAATTTATCCAGTTTCTGCAGCATACCACAATTCCGTGTGTCATTTAGCCAATTGTGGTATGCTCAGGGTTACAGTGTACTTACAATGGGACGACGATATTACTCTGGGGACATTTTCGTTATCTTTTTTGTGCAGTATGTACAGTTGCCTTCAGTAGGTAAGAACATGCAAGGGGCAGTGGATTGGCACTGCCAGCTCCTTAGAGGGGCCAGAGCCTTTGCGAATGAAGACGAGAGTAAACACATTGGCCGGCTTGCTAGAAACGGGGTCTTAGCTAAGACTATATGAAAAACGAGCACTACCAAGGCTAGTGCATGAGCAGAGTGGCCTATGAAGTCCAGTCACAATTAAGTGCTAGCGTGCCCCAGGGCTTGCAGGCATCCTTTTACACAGTCTTAGCTACGACTCTTTTCTAGCGAGTTGGCCCTGGCTTTTGTATCAGCGCATTTCTCCTTTCCGCACATGCTCCTTCCTTCTTTCCTTTTCAAGTTGCCAACTTGCAAAGAAAAGAAATATGAGGAGGAACGTACGCAAGTATCAACCCATCGGCTGATGCTCGCGTGTTTCTCCTGATACTGAAGGCAACTGTATGTTCTTACCCTTGCACTGTATATGTACTTTTTGCATATACGTTAGGTTTTATACCGTGTTACAACTTCTGTGTGCTAGATGTGCCAGAAGCACAAGTGGATGGGTTGCTCTACCCGGTTGATATGAGGAGCCATAAGGTACCTTAAATAATATCTCTTGGAAGTCAGTGAGTGACTGAAACATGCAGAACTTGAGAGCATGAGCTGATCTGTCTGTTTTAAAGGATCTTATGGTACAGGTGTGTGAGGCTTCTTGTGTGAATTGGGTCTTAGCTTGGTTGGTGTGCCAGCAATTCAGTTAATCTCAATATTACAATTCCTAGCTGAAATGTTATTTACAACGTTTGGTTATTTACATTCTAAGGACACACTCCGTTGCCAAAGCAATTGTTTTCTCTTCTTTTTTTTTAGGAGGTGGTATTCTGCTTATTTGTTGTTGTGTTTCTATAGTACTTTATACATGCAATGGAACCGTGATGCCTTCTTCTGATACCTGAAGTGGTATACCCATTGTGACAAGTCATTGGTGTTAGATTCTACACGGGCTAGTTTACTACTAAGGTGAGTTTAGGCTGACAGTAAAACTGCATTCACATAGTGGCAGTAAATCTGACCAGCTTTCATTGACCAAGACACAGTTCGGGTTGAGTGTGTTTTACTTGTAACATCGTTACACCACTTGGGTCTAGTCCTTCTGTGTACGCAGCTTGGAACTTCCGAAGGTTGTGTGCTTACTCTGACCAAGTGATTCTGCAAAATAATTTTTGGAGTATTCGGGATCAAAGCAATTCGCTCACACGAGTTCAGTTCCTTTCAACACTTGCTGGTCATTGTAAAAGCCGTTTCCCCAGCTGCTTTGCCAGTGCAGTTAAACTGACAGTTTGAACTCGCCCTTTCAATGTCTCTACAAATGTGCCTCAAGCATTAAGCACCATCACATTATTTTGCAAGTTGTATCGTAAGCCTACTCTATATTTAAAATGCCTTCCCGGGAAGCATTTTTAATGCACACGTCTTTCTTGTTCATGACAGTTTACACAGTGGCATAGCCATTGTGGGGGAGGGGAGGGCACTAACCCCCTCTCTCTTACCCCAAGTCATGGACTTGGGGTGCGGGAGGCTATGCCACTGGTATCCAGATGTTCATAAGCTATTGTGATAAAAGGAACTGTTAGAGCCTGTTTTTTTGGTTTTTTTTTGTGCAGTCTTGATTTGCTGATTTCCATCTTTGAGTTAAAGCGGGTGAACACAAATGCTGCCGTGTGCAAGAGCCAGCCTGATGTTAATTAGCACACGGTCTGTGCTTCTTTTACACAGATAGGCACTTTGGTTCCTCTTTGTCAGTGTCCTTGAGGTGCCAGCCTTGTAGGTTCCTTGCTAGGTTTTTTTTTATTCACGTCTTCCCATTACCGTGGGAAATCCAGTATTATGTCTCTTAGTCCTTTTCGCCTCCATGAACATTGTTTCGTGGCCTTAGACATGTGGGGCATACATCCATAGATTGGCCATGCGGGTGGCCATTGTGTCGATGTATGCCCATTTAAGTGCATTGTTGGTTCGATCCATGGAAGAAATATCATGTTGACTCATCTAGATAATGCTATTTTGTGACACCAATTGCTCTGAATAAATATGCTTTTCTTTTTGGCCATTTGGTGTTCGGTATCTATTCTTCGTGAGAAAGCTGTGGATCAGGATTTGCACCAAATATGGGGTGGCGCTTGACAGGTGCTATCTAGACCCATTGCTTGCTTCTGTTTTTTATTTTTCTTAAGGACTCTTGCATTGTGAGGCGTCTTGACGCAACCCTAGTGACGCCACTGGAAACCCCCCAAATTTTGACAAGTAGGAACGACCACCAGCATGGTGCGATGACGTCACGTACAAACTGGTCGTCACAGACTACAACTGGTAACTTTTTTATCTTGCCAATAAAAACAAATGCAGTGGGTATGCGCGTCCAATCCACGACCCATTGAAAGATTCTGACGCCTTGTGGCCTATGAACGTCAAAGTTGCCAGCACACCAAGATGGGGAGTGTTTGTGGAGCCCGAGATAAAGCTCTCCCATCCCCCTGGGATGTCTACGTCTCCGCGGTTCTGCGCAAAAGTGTGACGTTACCACATGTTGCGTATCCTGGGGAGCAAAGGGAGGGGTTTCTTTCCCGTGTGAATTCCCCTTTAAATTCATTGGGTGCGCTTCTCACCGCGCACTGGTGTACAAAATATCATAGCGCGGGTGAAAAGTGATCGCAGCGCCCCTGACGAGCTCGGAGTCTCCGCTAGCAGACGAATTCCACAACGTGTTGGTTTTGCCTATCTCCGTGCGAGGTGACCAATGAAAACAAAATTGTCACTGGTATTCGCTGATTTGAATGCTAAAATTAGGTGCCACCTTATGAGTGAAAGACATTTTCTTCAAGTGGGAAAACTTTTGCAGCTTTCAGGATGCACTTTTGGGGCTCTCCTATGAAAACACTGTCACAACTTGTGTAAGCCACGCAAAACACGCATGTACCTTCGCGATGTTTTTTGTTTTTTTTAATGGTCAATGTACAAAACTTTTAGAACATAGCTACATTTCAACTTTACTTTATTCCCATTTCTCATGAATGTCTTCCTTATAACCGTTTTGTCGAATAGGCGAGCTGGCTAATCCCGTTAAGACCGTCTCCGGGTGAAGAAGCAAAAGGCAATTTCGAACCACGAGCATACTGCGATGTCAGTATGCTCTGGAAGAAGTCGATTGTGCACATGCAAATCTGACACTATTACTGAAATTAGTAAAAGCGGAGTTGCAAAAAAGCTGACTTCTCCCGCGTGCTAAAGAAAAGATCGTTGTAGGGATAATTAAAGGTGATTTCGGTCACGTTATATACGGTGCACAACTTCCGATTGTTAGCGCCCGGACGACTAACGTCTTAAGCATTTTCTATGATGAAGGCCGGCACCCGTTGTACCTTCTTGCAACTCCTTCCACTTTTCAAAGTCTACTTTCTTTTACAGCGAAGCTGTTTATGGCTAGGGATCGGTGGATTTTTCATGTGCGTCAACAAAAACAACGCTTGCACCGCCGCACGTGGCGCACGCGCACCCCTTCCCCGTATAAAAAATTCGAAGTCAGTAACCATAATAAAGCGCGAAGGCGCGTGCAAGATGCCTTTTGTTTTAGGCTTTTGCTTTAGAACAGGCACTGCTGCAGGGCATAACCAATATAAGGCGTTGACGAACACGCGTGCAAGATGCCATTTGTTTTAAACTTTTGCTTTAGAACAGTTACTGCTGCAGACGCCGGCACGTGCGGCGCGTGGAACACCATTCCCCGCATTATCCTTGATGCTTGAGTAATTCAACAACAGCTCTGTTCAGTAATTAGTTATCATTAGGCACCTTTTTGAAGATCAGTAGACTCTAAGATGGATAATAAAGGTTTCTCAAAGATTTGCCACTGTGCGATTCGCGTCGGCTATGTCTTAGAGTGCCTTCATACACACGCGCGCTTTTGCTTGAGTGGTGACATCTCAGCCATTTTTCCGCCCAATAGTTTTTTTTAAATGCATTTTGAAGTGCGCGCAATCCGGTTACAGTGTAC
>JAZHYW010055053.1:0-66345 GCA_037355805.1 Ixodes ricinus | reverse complement strand
TATGCATTAGAGTCACCAAAACATAAAAAAGATATAGGTTAGAGCATTTTATATTCTGGATCACTATACAAGTAGATAATCAAGTGCTCTACAATGAGCCAACATAAAATTCCCCTAAATAGTAGTCTCAAAAACAAAGTTCACTAGACTAAGATGATGTCTAAAAAAGAAAAATGGCAAAAAAATTCACAATTTGCGTGGTGTCTAAATGGCAACACAACCTTTGAGCCAAACTTATGCTTTTGCATTACTAAATACAGCTACTGCAGTAGATACAGCACAACACATGGAAGCTGAATGCCTGAGGAGGGTGAGCAGAGCATCGGCCTCTGGTCAAAACACATGGACATGCTGTACTGCACTGTGCTCTACTGCTTTGGATGCAGAACTATAAGTTGGGGTTTTTCTCCCAAATGCCATTTCTGCAAACCAGTGCAGCTAAGCAATTACCCTCACTGCAAGGAACACTGTGTAATTTTCTATCACAGAAACACAACGAGTCAAAGCATCACATAAAGAGATTCAAATTTCTTGCAATCCAAGATTGAAATCTCAAAGCCATCATAATTTAAAGAGAATTAAAACAACACAAGAAAATCAGATCTCAATAATAGGCTCGTCCCATCCGATGTAAAAGAGAGCTAAAGAAAAATATGATTCTATGCATTAATAGATGCTTGTTGTTGACCAGGCGACTACTATTGTGACCCCGGCATTGATGAGTGCGTGCCGGTTGCTTTCAGCATGGATGCAAACACAGAGTTTGGGTCATTGGCCAGTGCAAGGGGACTGTCCATTTCCAATGACCTGCAAAATAAAGAGGAAAATGAACAGTCAAACAATGAAACATTAAATCAGGTCTCATCTAATCAACTTCTACAATGCTACGGAAAATATTGCCAGTATCCATCAGTACAGTCTGTTTTCAGTGGACAGATGTTTATATCTAGCAAATCGTACACAACATTTTACAGTTCTTTCGCAAGACTCTCGTGTAAAAGTAGTTTGTTCTGAACAGCCAAATGTCAAGAGTTATAAAACAGTTGCAGGAAATATTGTGAATTCTGTACACAAACGGTATGATAACGGGGTCACACATTTAGAAAATTACACAAGAGATTGGAAAAAAAAAACATCCTTTCGTTCTGAAGCGATTAAGGGATTTTGCTGATATCTAAAGTCTAAGCAAAACTTTTTTATCAACATGCTTTCATGTACACTTTAATAAAGGTAAATTATCTTGAGCTTTCGAGAAGCAATAAGCGAGAAGTAATAGGCTGGGGGTAGTGCAGGAGTACTTCCCTCAGCCTTCATAATCCACCGCCAACACTGCCCGAGACATTCAGGTACGTGCTGGAGACATTTGTAAACCCAGCAAACATGCAAAAAGTGCACAAACAAGTGGAGATAGGCAGAAATTAGAGTTAACGAGGCACACGGTCTGGTTGAAGCACGATGAAGGCTGTAGCCAACGGAAGGAGAGCTCCAGCAGATTGACAAGTGGGGAACGTGCCTTGCCCGTGTCCAATACTATGACGAGCGTCACAGCTCAGCACAGTGTTTAGCCTGTGTGCAATGGTCAGGACCGTGCAGTCGGCAAACGTTTCCCGCACGGTCTGTTGGATCAGCTGGTCGGTTTCCGCGTCGACAGAGGCTGTGGCTTCGTCCAGAATCAATACCTGCACAGGGGACAAACCGGAAGCTCAATTTCGTGTAAACGACACTTGCAATGAAATAAAAAGGCCCAATGTTTCCTTGAATCTTAATAAGAGAAATATTACAGGAGAAAATAAAGAATGCCAAAAGAAGCAGCAATTGGAAAAAACCGGAAAATTGGTCGAACACCAAGTGTGAGGATTGAATTAAACTTGTGGATTGAACCTTCTCTCTCTAGTTTTTGGCACTCTCAAAGAATATGTTCTCTTCTGCGACATGCACATAAAGAAAGAGAGAGAGAACAAGCATGTGGCACACGAGGCACACACTTCCATTCTTTTTCGTTACCAGGGCGACGCTTCTGGTATGGTCGCCTAATTTTCAATGCAATGAATTTGAGCAGTTGGAAACCATCTATACGATATAGAGCCTGATCAGTATCGTCTGGATACCTTTGCTACTTGTTACAACTGCCGAATTAAACTCTAAAATGATTTCAGTGTCCCCTTTAAGTGCTTCTGCTTTCTCTCTCCCCCTTGGAAAAACACTTGCAAACAAATATGTATGCCCAAAAAATTACCCTTTTCGGCTATGACTTTTCTATGGCGAAACAGCAGCTGACAAAATTATGCTTGTACAGTTCATTCCAAGGCTCAGTTGTCCTAGTACTACCCACGCGCAACATATACATTGTACCTTGTTGTGGCGCAGCAGGGCCCTGGCAAGGCACAGAAGTTGCCGCTCTCCCACCGAGAAGTTGTCGCCATTCTTCTCCACGAGACTCTCCAGTTGCTTCTCTTCCTTCTGGATCTGAGGGAGCAGAAAGAGACATCCCACGAGGTTCCAGGGCTTCGTCACTTGCTCGACAGTACTTATAGTTGTTGGCACGCTAAGGATGCAGTACAAGCTCAGCCTCCTGCAAGGCTTTGGCTGCGCATGTGCCAAAGTGTCATCAAAGACAAAGGGCTTATGCTCGAGGTAGAGTATCTACGGCATTTTGAACCTGTCACCGACTATAGACATTTGCAAGCAGCCAATCTTCAAAAGAGTTTGTAGGAAAAGTAACCAAAATATAGAACAGCTACAGGAAACAGTTCAAAGGCTGGAAGAACTGGTTCACCTCCAACAGGAAGCGATAGCGGATCTGGAAGACACAAGTAGAAGAAATAATCTGATAGTGCTTGGAATCCCTAAAAAGCAAAGTAAAATAGATAAAGACTTGAAACCTAAGGTAACTGTTGGCGTTTTCTAACAACAGCTAGGGTGTGAGTGTAGAAACTGGTCAAACGAATTCATAGAGTAAAAAGAAAGTGAAGGAAAATTTCGGCCCATCATTATGAAATTGTATGATTACAACGAAAAAAATGCAGGTGCTTCAGAACTGCCAAAATACTAAAAGGATCGCAGATATCAGAGTCAAATGATTATTTGAAAGCCACTCTGTGCAAAAGACGGAACCTCTGGCAGAGCATGAATGAAGAAAGGGACATAGAGGCACGTGCAAGACTCAGACATGATCAAATGCAGATAAATGACGAGACCTTTACTTGGAATGATGCTGATGGCTGCCGTAAAAAGAGAGCTCTGTACACAAAATCTTGATAGGCCAAAAAAAAGAAAATGACATCCAAGTAACAAGTCTGTGTCCATCGCCTTGTTGCCATTACATCCAAGCAACAAGAAAGAAAAGTGTCTCCAGCTAATTAATTTAAATGCGAGGAGCCTTGTTAATAAGGTAGAACTGGAGCACTTACTACTGGTATATAACCCACACATTGTTGTAGTCACTGAAACCTGGTTATCTAATTACCGTAAAATTCCGAGCAAGCGCCCCCACCCGTGCAAGAGCCCCCCCCAACTTCACCGCTAATTTCACATTTCCGCGCCGTTCCGGGCAAGCGCCCCCTCCCCGCTCCGCACCCGTATCACGCACCGCGCTGACCGCGCCCAGGCAACACTGGCCTGTGAAGTTCAGTCCAAGAATTCAATCCAATCCAATCCTACTTTGCAGCCCGATCAGCCCGGTCACTACGCGCCATTGTCGCTTTGTTTTGGGGGTGTCAGGTCGGCTATGCATTCTTACACAGTGGCAAAGGAAATCGAGGTCGTCCAATGGCATTGTGAAAACGGGAAAGACGTACACCAGACGTCTCGACACATCAAGCTCGACCGGATACGGGAATGGGACAAGAATTTTGACAATTTGCTACAGTCAAACTACGGGAAAGCCAAAGTTCGACGAAAGCTAAGTAACAACGCGCCGGTGTTCAGTGAATACGTGAACGACGCGCTCTTTTAATACCTGGAGCGCGAAAGAAGTGCAGAATGAGCCATTAGCAACCGGCTTCTTTCTGAAGAAGCTGTCAAAATAGCCAACGGCATGCAGTTGGGAAACATCGCGGAATGCTGCGAACTTTTTCTTGCGGCCGACTCTGAGGAGTCTTTTGATGGTTTTGAAAGTGATTAACATAGCAGTGACAAATCTTTGGCCTAATAAAGTCTGTTCTCAGAGATAAATAAAATGTTAAATCTGTGTGCACTGCGCTTTTTTTCTTTTTCTGGCAGAAAAATTTTGTCGTCGCCATTTTGAATTTTGGTGCCGTTCCGGGATAGCGCCCCCCACTTTGCAGGCAATTTTGACTTGCGTGCAGGGGGCGCTTGCTCAGAATTTTACGGTATATAAACAGCCCAGAACTTCTTCCGTCTTCTTACAAAATAATTAGAAAAGACTGAAGATCCCGTGGAGAGGAGTTGCTATTATATATAAAAATATTACGTCCTGTATTTTGATGACTGATTGTATATATACCCGAACGCTTGTGGAGCAGATTAAAGTTTTGTGGTCATTCTCTTGTAATTGGTGCAGCGTATGGCATTTTAAAGCTTATCTCCTGACTCTCCTACAGCCTTCTTGGAGGTTATTCATGATTATCTGACACAAAACGTTACAGATGGATCCAAAATGATAATTGCAAGTGATTTTAACCTACCTGGAGTTAATCGGAACAAATTAGAACCATGATCAACTGATGTTAATAATCGAGAATTATTATTGGATATCTCTTTTTTTTTAAGATCTCATGCGGATACTGTAGTTTGAGAGCCAACAAGAGTAAGTGGGTCATCAAGTTCATTACTTGACCTAATTTTTATCTCAGACCGCCTGACAAATTATGACCTAGTGTCGGAGTTGGACAGTCGGACCATATAATGGTCTTGCTTTCCTGCAAAGTCACTGCGACATGTCGAAGCGCAGAGTGCCTAACCAAGCAAGTGTATGATTTTAATCATGCGGATGATATCAGTATTTTAAACCACCTAGAATTAAACTTATCTTCCTTTGAGGAGGTAGAAGATTTGAATGATTTACCAGTATTTACTCGCACAATGCACGCACTCGCGTAATGAACGCACCCCCCAAGTCGGCTCTCAAAATTCCGACTTTTTTTTTTCACTTGCGTATTAAATGCACCCCCAACCCGGACGTCAAAATTTTGACCCCCTCCCCCCACGTGCGCGAAATGAATGCACTTTTTTATCCTGGTGCAGCGAGGTCGCGAATGCATGGGCAGCATGGGCGAACAAAACACCTTGCAAAAGGCGTTAAAAAAAGAAAAAAAGATCCAACGGAAGCAAAAAAAAAAACATTTAGGGGAGCTTTTTTTTCTTTTTTTCTTGCACAGTGCAGTCTGGATTTTGGGTCGCGCGACTCCCGAAAGGAGATAAGAAAGAGAAGCGGAGAAGCCCTCGCCTAAGCAAAGCGAAACGAAACAGCTTGCGAAAGGCGGCAAAGAAAAAAAAAACAATCCACGGAACCAAGAGAAAAAAAACAACATAAAAAGGAGTTTTTTTTTTTATTTTGCACAGCGCAGTTTGGTTTTGGGGTCGCGCGCCGCGTTCAAGGAGATAAGAGAAAAAAGCGGAGAAGCCATCGCCTAAGCAAAGCGAAACGAAACAGCTTGCGAAAGGCGGCAAAGAAAAAAAAATCCACGGAACCAAGAAAAAAAAAACATAAAAAGGCGTTTTTTATTTTTTTTTTTATTTTGCACAGCGCAGTTTGGTTTTGGGGTCCCGCGCCGCGTTCAAGGAGTTAAGAGAAAAAAAGCGGAGAAGCCCTCGCCTAAGCAAAGCGAAACAAAACAGCTTGCGAAAGGCGGCAAAGAAAAAAAATCCACGGAACCAAGAGAAAAAAAACAACATAAAAAGGAGGTTTTTTTTTATTTTGCACAGCGCAGTTTGGTTTTGGGGTCGCGCGCCGCGTTCAAGGAGATAAGAGAAAAAAGCGGAGAAGCCCTCGCCTAATGGTGAATTCCGCTCGCAGATCTCGAGCGCTCCAAAAGCGCTCCATTTGGAGCGCGCGTATTCCGCTCGCAGATCTGGCTCGAGCTGGTCATCTTCCGCTCGCAGATCTCTAGCAGCGCCTGCTCCACGGAGCGCCCCAAACCCGCCGAACTTGCTCTAATGGTGAATTCCGCTCGCAGATCTCGAGCGCTCCAAAAGCGCTCCATTTGGAGCGCGCATATTCCGCTCGCAGATCTGGCTCGAGCTGGTCATCTTCCGCTCGCAGATCTCTAGCAGCGCCCGCTCCACGGAGCGCCCCAAACCCCGCCGAACTTGCTTTCCGGGATTTCACAGATCTCTCCGGAAATACGGGAAGTACAGAGCGCTCTACGTCATTTCCTAGGCAGTGCGCATGCGCGGCGCGGCGAAGTTGGCGGGTCGGCGGGGCCACCCACGGTCGGGTCGTCGAGTTGGATCTGTTCGGGTGCGTCGGTTGTTTACGCGGGATTGTGACGGCTCGAACGCTTCTACCTCGCGTAGATCAGGGATACAAAGCCGGGACTGTGGAGCGTGGTAAATCGTAAGCGCTGACATCTGTGATCGTGAGAGGAAGAACGAGAAAAAGAACGACAGAGAAGCCGGAGGCTGACGCAAGGTTAGGCCTGTTCATTCTGCAGCCAATGATTGCTTACCTTTCTACACTGCATTCCGCCGGCGTTTTCCCGTGCAATAAAGCAGGAAGAGATTAGTCAACGACCGTGCAAGTGATGGTTTGTTATATCTGTGTTTATTAAAGTCGTACCCGAAATCTGAACTCCACCGCTGGCAATCGCTGTCCGTGCCCCGCCGCTTCGAGGCGGCCGAAAGGTATGTGGACGGTGCCGAACGCGGACGTCTTCGTTATTCGCGACATGGGCGCCGTGGTGTACGTATAATATCGCCCGGCCTGTGTCGCGTGTTATTTCTACGTCGGAAAGATCACTCGGCTGAGGCGTTGGTGAGGCTTGTCAAGTTCGAGCAACGGCCATTTTGAACGGCGGAAGGGGAAGCGGTGGGGAGGAGTGTGGGGAGGCGCTCCAAAATGCGAGTTTATCTTCCCCTCGTCGATTTGGAGCGGGTCCCACGGAGCGGAATTTCGCCTCCCTCGCGGATTTTGGAAAGCGCTCCGGATCTACGAGTGGAATTCACCATAAGTAAAGCGAAACGAAACAGCTTGCGAAAGGCGGCAAAGAAAAAAAATCCACGGAACCAAGAGAAAAAAAACATAAAAAGGAGTTTTTTTATTTTTATTTTGCACAGCGCAGTTTGGTTTTGGGGTCGCGCGCCGTATTCAAGGAGATAAGAAAAAAAGCGGAGAAGCCCTCGCCTAAGCAAAGCGAAACGAAACAGCTTGCGAAAGGCGGCAAAGAAAAAAATCCACGGAACCAAGAGAAAAAAAACATAAAAAGGAGTTTTTTATTTTTATTTTGCACAGCGCAGTTTGGTTTTGGGGTCGCGCGCCGCGTTCAAGGAGATAAGAGAAAAAAGCGGAGAAGCCCTCGCCTAAGCAAAGCGAAACGAAACAGCTTGCGAAAGGCGGCAAAGAAAAAACAATCCATGGAACCAAGAGAAAAAAAAAACATAAAAAGGAGTTTTTTTTGTTTTTTTTTGCACAGCGCAGTTTGGTTTTGGGGTCGCGCGCCGCGTTCAAGGAGATAAGAGAAAAAAGCGGAGAAGCCCTCGCCTAAGCAAAGCGAAACGAAACAGCTTGCGAAAGGCGGCAAAAAAAAAAACAATCCATGGAACCAAGAGAAAAAAAAACATAAAAAGGAGTTTTTTTTTTTATTTTGCACAGTGCAGTTTGGTTTTGGGGTCGCGCGCCGCGTTCAAGGAGATAAGAAAAAAAGCGGAGAAGCCCTCGCCTAAGCAAAGCGAAACGAAACAGCTTGCGAAAGGCGGCAAAGAAAAAACAATCCATGGAACCAAGAGAAAAAAAAACATAAAAAGGAGTTTTTTTTTTTTTTGCACAGCGCAGTTTGGTTTTGGGGTCGCGCGCCGCGTTCAAGGAGATAAGAGAAAAAAGCGGAGAAGCCCTCGCCTAAGCAAAGCGAAACGAAACAGCTTGCGAAAGGCGGCAAAGAAAAAACAATCCACGGAACCAAGAAAAAAAAAACATAAAAAGGAGTTTTTTTTTTTTATTTTTCACAGCGCAGTTTGGTTTTGGGGTCGCGCGCCGCGTTCAAGGAGATAAGAGAAAAAAGCGGAGAAGCCCTCGCCTAAGCAAAGCGAAACGAAACAGCTTGCGAAAGGCGGCAAAGAAAAAAACAATCCACGGAACCAAAAACAACATAAAAATGAGTTTTTTATTTTTTATTTTGCACAGCGCATTTTGGTTTTGGGGTCGCGCGCCGCGTTTTAAGGGATTATCCGGTCGAACCGAAGTACTTAAGTTTTTGCGCTCGTTACGTCTAGGGAGCCTTCATGTAGACAAACAACATTTTTATTTTGATATATGATCTCCCGTTATTAATTAAACCTTTCATGAGCGTATGTACGAGACTGCACCCCGAATTTCGCCAGTGTCAATGGCTGACATCCGCAACTGCTGCGTGACGTCACAAAACGCAAAGGTTTGTCGGATGGTCGGGATAACAAGCGTTGGTCGATGGATGTCTTGTATTTTGTTTCGAATTATATAGTCCCTTGGTCAGTGGTTCTCAAATGGGGGTCCGCGTAGGCAATCTAGGGGTCCGCGAAGCCCTGCCTCATCAGTCAAACCCGGCAATTAAAGTTCTTTTTTTTTTTTCAGGTCGAAAAGAATTGTTTTAGTTTTCGGGCGAGTTTATTCGTGTGAACGTCAATAAGCGAGGACTACTACACACTAGCCCTTAGTTATATCCATCTATTAAATCATTATTATGTTTAACCTATACCTTTCCTCTCCTCTCACCACGAACGGGGTCCTCCATCATCTCCGCCGATCCACAAGGATTACGCGAAACATCGATGGTTGAGAACCACTGTCCTAGGCTGTACCCTACTAAAACACGGTTCTTTTATTGTAGTTGCCAAGCGTGTGCAAAAATGTCACGCCTTTTAGCAGGATATTACTCGAAAACAGCCATAAGCTTCGAGCAAACGTATGCCGTTTCGTGCAAATACAACTGCGACGGCCACCGATCGAATTAGGAGCGCTTGCAAAGCAAAGGATGCAGATTTCGCCTCACACGAAGCGGTATCTGGGTACACATATCGGCGGATCCACAGGATCGGTGATGATGCTGCGGGTCTTTCCTCAGAGGCGATGACCGCGGGTCGAAGGCAACCGGCGAATCGTGCAAATGCATGTCGTCACTTGACTTGGACGAGCTTGGTGAATCGTAGCCATGCTCTATTTGCACATGCGGGTCAAACAGAATTTGGCTGCACGCGTGCTAAATACAACTTCAGCTATCGTTTCCAGGTGGTCTAGCTGTTGGTTTCGGTTTCGCTGCATAAACAAATGCATTGATCCGATTTGGGCGAGGAGTGGATGGACGTAGTTTAATATCGTTGGCACAGCATCACACCTCAGCTTACGAGCCTTCTGTCCGCTTAGAGCTCAGCTCGTAGCTCTCTTCTGCGAGATGATTGCTGCATAAGCGGGATCTCGAACTTGACGGGAACCCAGTCCCTACGCACGGCGACGATCCATTTTGCTCGTCACTGCACGTCTCGCGGAAAACTGTGGAACGTCATGTCTTGGCTCGCATGTGCTGCCCGGTGGTTGTGGCACCCAACCGCGCAACAAATATCTCACCCAACCACGAAACAAGCCGAGCACAACAACAAAAACGAAGCACGCTGAGGCGTTCACTCGCAGGTAAACGACGAGACAGAAATGCTCGCTGTGCTCGCTTTGTGTTGTGTGACGTCAGAGCTCCCAGGTTGCCACCGAAAACAGCGTTTATGCTAGAGTGCGATTGGAGCAGTATAAATTCAATTACTCATGCAGAGGGGAATATAAAATTCAGATATTGCACGTACGATGCGTCCCGAGGCAATAACAATGATATTCAATTGTTTTCTCGAATACAAAATTTGACCGGACAATCCCCTTTTAAGGGGAGACACCCCCTGGGTGGGTCAGCTTTTTGAACCCTTGGCTTAAAATTAATGAAATTTACAGGGTAGGCTGGTGGTCATGCTAGAGGGTTCATAACAAAATTTCAGGTCTGTCAGTTAAGTGGGAAGGAAATTAGGGCAGCTTCTATCAGCAACACCCCTACATTGTTTAGTTAATCTATCGTCGGAAAACTATCACAATATTCAAGATTTTTATTTGCTATAGATATGTAGCAGAATGCTTAGGAGGTGTGCCTATGGAAAGCTTTTTTGGAAAAAGTCAGTGATTTCTATCAATTTTCTTCTTCACGAAATTGGTCAACTTTTTGGTCTTCTGTGTCTTCGACAAAATGTCAACATTTTTTATAAAAGACATTCGTAAAGTGACAAAACAAACTCCATAGGCGCATGCCTTATTAAATTTCAGTCAGGAAAAGTTAAGAACGAACCTTCCCTGTATTGCCATTACCAAACGATAGATTGACTAAAATGGAATTTATACCAAAAAGTGAACGGAGAAAAATGTGTTCAAAGAGCCCAAACCCTACCTTTTCTTTAGCTTTGGTGGACAGAAAATAATTTATAAAAAATTAACTATGCAGCGTAAACTAGTTGAAAATTTCTGGGAATACTCTGGATGCAGATGGGTGTAAATATGTAATTTTTTCATTAGTATCTAGCGCTTTTGCAGTATTTTGTTTTCTCCGTGGTGATCTCCCCTATAAGGAGGTAAGAAAAAAAAGCGGAGAAGCCCTCGCCTAAGCAGCCCGAAACGAAACAGCTGCGAAAAGGCGGCAAAGAAAAAAAAAACAATCCACGGAACCAAGAAAAAAAAAACATAAAAAGGAGTTTTTTTATTATTTTGCACAGTGCAGTTTGGCTTTGGGTCATGCGCCGAACCCAAGGAGATAAGAGAAAAAATGCCGGAGGAGCCCTCGCCATGAGCGTTAAAGCGGCAAAAACTGGCTTGCGAAAGGCGGCAAGAGAAAAATCAGCAGAACCCATCCTTTGAGGAATGGAATTATCTACGTTAATGCTGAATAGCATCAAGCGGTCTTGCTGGGAGTTATCAGCGCTCGTCCGGTGTGCGGTGCACACTCTGGAAACGCCGGCCCCACTCTTGAAGGCGATTCTAAATTTGTTGACACTTTCACAGCCCTGCGCACTGATCTCCGCAGCCCATGCGTCGCGTTCGTGTCACTTATAGTCGCGTATACACTTGCGGATCGCTAGCGAATCCGCCCAGCTTTGCCGCGGGGCGAAACGCTGGGCGGACAAAACGCGGCGGCGAGAGCCGGATAGGTCCGGGACCTATTTCTGCCGACGTAACGAGGCGTTTCGTCGATCGGAAGTGACATATCTAAGCGCAGCGCGAGCGCTGCACGCCGCGAGCACGCAGCGTAGTTCCGGGAGCAGCAACGCTTCCGGGGAGAGAGCCGAGGCGGGAACTCCTCGCGCCTTCGTCAAGTCGGACGAGATGTTCCGGGAACCGCTGCCCGCCTGCGGCGCTCGCCGCCGCCGCTAGAAGGAAATAGATGTAAGCGCAACCCGCTCGGCTCGCCGCCCGACGCCGAGAGCGGATCCGCTCCCCGCGCGGCAGCGTGATTTCTGCTCAGGTGTAAGCGTACCATTAGGAAGGCGAGCAAAGCACGCGCTATACGCACAAACACTCAAAATGGTACCGACCAGACTTTCTGGCGTCTCAGCTAGTCTCAACCAACGGTACTCTAAACGGTTGTTTATATCTTTACCATAGGACGCGCTGCGCGCTGTCACAGCTACCGGTGCGCGCTGCGTTCCATGCACGAGGGCTCATTCACGCTCTCGTGAGGCTGAGCACGGCCGCCAGCATCACCCTCTCCGAGCGCGGGAGAGGGTGAGCTAGCGGCCGTGCTCAGCCTCACGAGAGCGGAATGAGCCCTCGTGCATGGAACGCGCGCGCACCGGTATGCTGTGACAGCGCTGTAAAGCGTGTCCTATGGTAAAGATATAAACAACCGTTTAGGAGGCGTTGAATGACTGCCTTCATAGCTCTGTGGTTAGCGCGTCTGCCTGCTGATCAAAGGGTCAACGGTTCGAATCCCAGCCGGCGCCGGTCTTTTTTATTTATTTATCGACCCGCGGCGTAAGAGGTTAGATAGCCAGATAGATACATAGACGAAAAGTGCGTGGAAGTAGCCAAAGAATGCTATTCGCATTAAAAAAAACAATCCAAGGACTCAAGAAAAAAAACATAAAAAGGAGTTTTTTTTATTATTATTGCACACGCAGTTTGGTTTTGGGGTCGCGCGCCGCGTTCAAGGAGGTAAGAAAAAAGCAAAGCAAAACAAAACAGCTTACGAAAGGCGAAAAAAAAATCCACGAAACTGGAGAAAAAAAAACATAAAGATAAGCTTTTTTTTCCTTTTTTTTGCACAGAGCAGTTTGGTTTTGGTGTCGCGCGCCGCGCCCAAGGAAATAAGAAAGAAAAGCGGAGCGGAAAGAAATGCGCAAGAAAAAAAAAACATGGAGAGGAGCATTTTTTTTGCGCATCGCAGTTTGGTTTTGGAGTGGTTCGCCGCGCGCAAAGAGATAAGAAGTTACGTCGATTTTTCGGGATAAAAGGTCCGTTCATTATGCGAGTAAATACGGGATGCAAAAATTTTAAAATTTTACTTCGCGTAATGAACGCCTTTCCCCCCCCCCAACTTTGCATCGATTTTTCGGGAAAAAAAGAGCGTTCATTCTGCGAGTAAATACGGTATGCACCAATTCAAGGCTGTAGTTTTGTTACTGTTTGGAAAGATTTGTTTTGAAAAGGTCAAACAAGTGGCAAAACAAAACCCTTGGGTAACCAGACATAATTCATCTCAAACGTGCCCATAACCGCAAGAAAAAATGTGTAACAATAACACCGTCCAAGAGTTATCCCATACACTTAAAAGCAAGCTAGAAAATGCGAAATATTTTTTTCAGCATCTATTCCTGAATTTATGAGGACATCACCAGAAAAATGTTGGCGCTCATCTCACACCGTCAAAGGAGGTGTGGATTATGTTACTGATAATGAACACGTCAATACTGATTCAAGCAAAATGGCAAACATGTTTAATAGGTTTCCCAGTTTGTTTTTGTGGAAAGTGGCAACACATTTGATGGCGCTGGCAACATAACTGGTGAACGGCCCTCGGCTATGCCAGACCTGGTTATTTCCGAACGAGGCATTCTTTCTTTGCTTTCAGAGATAGACACAAAAAAAAAATCTGTGGTACCAGACGAATTTTTCTACACATTTTTAAAGAGTTACGCAGAGCAGGTTTTCAAATATTTATTAATGCTGAAAGCACTAACTGCCTCATGGAGCAAAGCCGGCATTGTTAGTAGCAGCAAAAATTAGCACCTAAATTCCGATTGGCTGAGCGAAACGGCACCTAAATTCCCAATGGCTGCAACGGCGTCATCGTTGCTAAGGAGCCAGCCGAACTGCTGGTGGTGCAGCGGGAGGAGGGGACGCGGGAATGTGCTGGCCTGACGTTAGGCATAATGTTAAGCCTATCGTTACGCTTTGAGGTCTATCGTCGTCAACCGGTACAGGCAGCTGTTTTTGTTGTGAGGGGGAGCGCAGGTGTGCGCTGGCTTGACGTTAGGCCTAACATTACGCTTTTAGGTCTAACGTCATCAACTGGTACCCGCAGCTAGGGGATGACGACGATGAGAGGACACAAGATTTCGGCATGCGCTGTGTCGAGCTTTGCACTCCCGGCGCCGCGCAGAGCTTCGCACTCCCGCTGCTGCCTCACCCAGCAGCGCAGCAGTCACCAGCGAGCCAGGGCGGTCTGCGCGGCGCACCACCGCACTCCCTGCTGGGTGCAGTGGTGCGCTGAAAAGGTGAACCTATGGGAGGTGATGCATGAGGGAAGGTTGCCAATACAGGGTGGGTCAAAACACAGAAATGTGAAGGAGAGCTAGAAGTATAGAACAACAACATGCTGCTTTGTGGGGATAGTTCAAGGGACCACTAGTTGTCAAACTGTGTGCTTTTGTTTCATGAATCTTAAAGGAAAAATATAAGATTGCTTATGGTGCAGGACCAGAAAGCCTGGCTTACTGCTAATTGAGCTTTTTCTTTTTTGTGTCTTATAGTCATCTTCCAGGAACTTGGGCACAGGTCTTGTGATGCCAACATACATGTTGTTAAAGGGATACTAAACCGAAATTTCGAGCTCAGAAAACAAGGCTGGATGGATAGGCCGCTGCAAAACCCCAAAACACCACTCATGCAGCGGTATCTCTAATGGTTCGCCGTAATTTTAGAAACGAAGTGCACGGCTGAACGCGGCCGGCGAGGCCGATGAAAGAAGTCAGGTCACGATTCTCATTCCCTCTCCTCCTCACTACGTCCCGTCGAGCTGGTGAACCGAAGCAAGGAGAGCTAGGAGCGAGGCCGCTTCCCCTCATTCTCAAATGCTCCAGGAGGTACCCTTCTTTTCCAAAAGTATGGCCATCTGTTTGAGATATCGATGTACGAGTGTTGTTTTCGAGTTCGTAGCATCCCGTTACATGCTTCTACAGCCTTATTTTGCAAAATCCAAATTTCGGTTCCAGTATCCCTTTAAAGAGACACTGACAGGGTATTTATGCTCGCCGAGGTTTTTAGTTGTACGTGACATCTGAGAGCCCAACTACCCAGAACAGAATTTGTGGCCCGAAGTTCGGTTTCTTTCTATCCGAAAACCACCGATTGAGAACTGGCCGGTTTAAGTCGCGCTCACTCTCTCTCTCTCTTCTCTTTCTTCTCCCTGGTCACGGGCCTTTTTCTAGGGTTTAGACACAACCACCAAATTTAATCAAAGTAGTGGGTCATTGAAGGCACACACTCAATATTAAAAATAGAAAAAATATGAAACCCATTTTTGTGGCTTGTAAAAAGCTGCAAATACGTTGATTGAAAAAAGAGTTGCACAGAGAACTGGAAGCACTCTGTGCATTCACTGCATAATTCTCAACATGACGTCGTTCCGCGTATCACGGACTCGCAGGCTGGACGGCAATGGCAGCGGACGACGGGCATGGGACCTCTACTTCAGAACTGTCGTTTGCGGTACCAGCAAATTCTGTCTTCCTTTGAAAGAGAAATTTTGGACCGATCAAACGAATTGGTATTCATCCCGTACGACACGCCCGAATACCAAGCCGATTTGCACGAAGACGTCGCCAAGCCGTCGCTCCCTTCTCATGGCTGAAGACATCGCTCGTGCAAACGTCAAGCACGAAGTGCGTACTTTAAGTTGAATATACGCGTGTATGATTTCTTTACAAGGTGTGAATGTGTCCAATGCGTGGTGCTGCCCAATTGAGCCGGGAGTGCCTTTGCTGGAGGGAAATCGGCAGCAAACTTTCCGACCTACAGTTGTCCAGCTGCGTTACTACGAAGAGTTCCCCCAGTAGCTCAGTGGAAAGATGTCCACTTCACACGCAGCGGACCCAGGTTCAAACCTAAATGTGGTCGTACCGGGTTTTTTTTTCGTTTCTTTTTCAATCATTTTGCGATATTTACATTTCTTTTTTTACAATTATCACTGAAAAAACCAAATGATGTGGACGAAACGTTGCTGAACTCAAATGGTATGGTATTCGCTTTTTGACACCTGCGAACTCAATGTAGTCACTTTCCACAAAATGCAAGGAGCACATAAATCGGGTAGCGTACGCTTTTCGAGGTGCCCGTAAATGTTCTACAGGAATTGCAGCCAGCCATTGGTCCCGATCCCGTTGATCTTTCGGAAACTTGTGCAGACTCTGCTGCACAATGCCGCTTTCGGATGCAGGACATGTGAGGCAGCTCTTCACGCAACATCTTGGGGGTATTCTTTCCGGAGCCGGTCACGAGAATTCACCACGGGCACTCACTACTCATTTCCATCTCTTCATCTACAAAACGACTCATCGTAAAGGACACATGAAAAGAAAAAAAACTATTTTTTTTAAACAGCCAGGTTGGGGAAAGGAAGTCATAAAACGAATTTACAATGAAAAATAATTTTTTTTAGAGCTATATTTACGGCGCTATACGAATTTGTAGTTGGCAGCCACGGGCGCCGCAGAAAAGTGGCCCATATTTATCACGTGACTGGCCCCTATTTGTCACGTGGTACTTGCGCTCTTTCGGAAGCTTCCTATGGTCTCGAAAACTTACTTATTCATCTTCGTTTGAAGTGCAACAAAAACAAAGATTAATAAGTAACCTTTAGAGCCCAAATGAAGCTTTCGAAAAGCGCAAGCAGATGTGATAGACCTGTGCGCCGGTCAGATGACGGCGGCGGCGCCCCGAAGCAGAGGAACTTGTCCGGCGGCGGCGACGGCGGCGTGGAGAAACGCGTTGAAGCGGCGGCGCAAAACGCTCAGCGTGCGGCAGCGGCGACGCACAGGTCTACCACGTGACCAGTGGCGGCTCCCGCGGGCGCTAACTACAAATTTGTTTTGCGCCGTAACTATAGCTCTAAAAATTTTCTTCTTCTTTGTAAATTCGTCTTAAAACATGCTTTTTCCATCTAGGCTATTTAAAAAAAATATTTTTTTTCTTTGCATGTGTCCTTTAAAGTGCGGAACAGAGAGCGGAACAAACATAACTGCAAAGGAATCGCACGGTAAACAATTCCCGCAACACATGTCGTCTGCTGCGCGCAGCCAAAAAAAAGATGAAAAATTGAAGGGGAAAAAAAAAGCACTCGGTCAGGTGTAGCCACGTCACTTCTGCCGCTCACTCTCTCCTCTATACTTCTCCGACCTCCATGCGCAGGTTTCGGTTTCAAGCAATTGCGTTCTTTGGCTTTATTAGAAATATATGTGACTCAGGAGCAAAATATTAATTGGGTAGTCTTCCGATACCATAATAAATCGCTTGGCAAAAAAAAATGAAAACATTTTTCGGGGGTGTCAGTGTCCATTTAAGATCCCAAGTGCAAAGGAATGTAAAAGCAAATCCCCAAAAACTCACTTTTGGCTTCAAATGTGCCCTGTCGAGGGCCTCCCAAAGTTCCTGATCTGTGTTGTTGTCGTGAGGATCCAAGTTATATCTGAAATAGAGATCTGGATTAGCCATTGTGGTAATTGACCAGTTATATATTATAAAACATGATGAAAGCCCCAGGAACAGTAGTCAACTGATAAAAAAAAAAAGAGTGAGAGAAAAATATAAATATCAACAATTGTCTCAAATATATATGCCAGCAAAAATGTTTTTGATTGAGCTTCACACAAAATTTGTTCTAACTTTGATAGATACACAAAGGTGCGCACAAGTTTCAAAAGCATGCAAGGCCATATTTTGAAGATTTAGAAACATTTGAGCATTCTTTTAAAAGGATTAATGACGGCTATTTTTTAAAACGTATGGTTTTACTGCACAGAGCATGATCAGCCCAATGTGCAAAACACGAGGAACTGGCACCTGCTGACATTTCACTCACACAGTTCAATGTACTCTATCGCTCTTAACTTTCACAGTGCAAAGGGAGGCAAGGTCCGCCGTTTCATTGTGAGAGCTACAAGATATAGGTGACACAGTGCTATTCAAGAGACCAATCCCACTAAGCATTACACGCATATGTGCATGTCACCATAACTGTAGTCTGCAAAAGGCAGGCAGTAGCGCACGAAAGAGCCTGTGACGTCTCGTGCTCTGCCAGTGCAGACCTGCAGAAAGGTTGTCACGCGGGCGGAAAGACTACTATACAGTTCCCTTGACGCATAGCGACAGTGGTGGCACAGCAAAACAGGCTGCTCAGATTAATCTATTCAAGCTAGTATAAACATCTATTAGCAACCCCTAGTTGGAACTTCTTCTCCATCTAGAGCACAACCTCTCATTGGACTAACAGAGCATCCATACCTCACAGTTCCTTGGAAGAGTACAGGGTCCTGGGGAATGACTGCCACCGACGACCTAAGCTGGTGGAGACCCAGCTTGCTGATGTCAACACCGTCCAGCAGAATGCGGCCAGATTCAAGCTCCTGGAGTCTCATCAAGGACACCAGAATCGAGGATTTCCCTGAGAACAAGAACAACCCCGCGATGCTGTTTAATTGAACAAGGAACGCTGCAAGGCTGGCAGCCTAACTTGTGGTTTCCCGTCCATCGTGACATGATACACCAGGCTCAAAGCTGAGCTGGCAACAAATGATCAAGGGTGCACTACTTTATAACATTTCTGCCGGATCACCAGAACTGCACAATATACAAATTTGCTTCTTTGAGAGTCTAGACGTACGTCAGTCCATCATTTTCTACATCACTCCATCTTAGCCACAAATGCATAAACTAGCTTAAGCTAAGCATAGTATTGCCGTTGCACAATAGGTTATATCAAGCACAGCTATAAAAAGTTGATTGAACAATCGTGTTACCCAAAACAAATCGAGGTAGTTAAACCTATTGTGAGGGTGCGGACCGGGCAAGCGACGAAAAGCCACTAAACATTGGCCCTCTTGCATTGTAGAGCTTACGTCCTGGCCCATAGGCGACGCCAAGGGACAGTGCAAAGAAGCTGAATAAAAAATCAGCAGAACCCATCCTTTGGGAATGATTATCTACGTTAATGCGAATAGCATCAAACGGTGCGGAGTTATGCGCATTCGTCAGGTGGCCGGCACACTCTAGATACGCCAGCCCACTCTTGAGGCGATTCTAAATTTGTTGACACTTTCACAGCCCTGCGCACGATCTCCCGCAGCCCAGCACGTGCGTTTGTGTCACTTAGGAAGGCGAGCAAAGCACGCGCCATACGCACAAACACTCAAAATGGTACCGACCAGACTTTCTGGCGTCTCAGCTAGTCTCAACCAACGGTACTCTAAACGGTTGTTTATATCTTTACCATAGGACGCGCTTTACAGCGCTGTCACAGCTACCGGTGCGCGCGCGTTCCATGCACGAGGGCTCATTCCGCTCTCGTGAGGCTGAGCACGGCCACTACATCACCCTCTCCCGAGCGCGGGAGAGGGTGAGCGCGCGTGCAGTCTCCAGAGTGGAGAGTGGAATGGAACGCTGCACCGGTAGCTGCTGACAGCGCCTGCTGCTTAGCGCCGTCCTATGGTAAAGATATAAACAACCGTTTAGAAGATGCGTTGAATGACTGCCTTCATAGCTCTGTGGTTAGCGCGTCTGCCTGCTGATCAAAGGGTCAACGATTCGAATCCCAGCCGGCGCCGGTATTTTTTATTTATTTATCGACCCGCGGCGTAAGAGGTTAGAATAGCCAGATAGATACATAGATAGACGAAAAGTGCGTGAAGTATCCAAAGAATGCTATTCGCATTAAAAGGAAAAAGAAGTAGAGCTATGCACTATGTTCTGAATAGAACAGCAGCGCATCGTGGCCGAGCTCCATCGAGTGTATTTATGGGTAATAAACTTCTAAATCACTTACACTATAATGAGAACCCTGTTACCCTAACCAAGATCCATCTTCCCCGAAGCTATCTAACGTGCCACTCTGCTGCCGGACAAGTCGACCCCCGCATCTTCGGCAGGCAAAGAGTGCAACTTGATCAAGCAGTGCTCGCACCCCGCCCGGTTCGCAAGACGAGCAGGCAGGCGACTCACCTGCTCCGGTGCGTCCCACGAGATCCACCTTGTGTCCCCCCGTGACACGGAAGCTGACGCTGCGCAGCACCAGGGGCAGGCCCTCCCGGTAGCGCAGGCACACCTCCTCAAACACAATCTCTCCCCTTTGAAGGCCACTCCGGGGGTGCCCCGCTGGTTGCCAAGTGCTGGGGGGCCTCTTCGCGCAGATCCTGCCGGGCACACAATGCTCCGTGTAGCAAGGAACCGACATCTTGAAGCAACCGAGCTCATGAGCAATGTGCCGCACCTTGCCCTCCAGATGCCAAAATGAAACTTCGACACCGTGAAGGCAGTTGGAATCATGCACTACGGCAGTGCGTGATCCTTTATTACACATAAACCATGCTTTAGCACACTCAGCACAGGTGCTAATGGTTCTATCGAGCACAAACAGTGACAAAATAGATTCATTGTTCCACGTTTCAGCATCGCTGGTCCTTCTAACCGTTCTAGCTAGCTCCGGAGACCCGTCTACAATGAACACGGCAATGAAGGTGTGTACGGGTTAACCGTGTTGCGTTCTGTACAATGAATTCAAATAGAAGATAACGAATGAAAACATGCACGAGAACTCACTCAGAATCGAAATAATTACCCTGCAATATTCGTGAATCCTCTCCATCGAAGTAAGCCTTGCCGAGAGCTCGGACTTCAGCCTCATAATGAATGGTATGAAAGTGCACACCTGAAAAAAAACACAACAAAAACAATTGATCCAGACTTTGGTTATTTCATTTCTTGTGTCTTAGATAGCAAACCTAGTTGTTTATATAAATGTTGACACAAAAAATAACTTCGCCTCAATCGATCCACCTGGTTGTTTAGAAATAGAGATACAAAACATATGTCCACACCAGTTGATCCAGGCTTTGTTTATTTTATGTTTTGTGTATTAGGTGACTGGTTGTTTATATAAATGTGGAGACAAAACATATGCATGTGATTGACACAATACTAAACTTTACTCAGGACTTTGGGAGAAGGTGCTTGAAATGCACCATGAAATGCTGCGCCATCTCCATTTGTGCCTCGAAAAAAGCACATATTATTGGGCCCTAATGAAATGCGAATAGAGAAGTGCATCACTTTCAATACATGTCATGCCACCTGGAGGTCCCCTGCATCAAGCAGGGCCCTCCAAGTGGTGCAGCACATGACTAGGTGTATCGAGAGCGCAGTAGAAAGTGCAGGAAACACGTACGGAAAAGACGGAGGTAAGCACAAGTCCGGCCAAGCCAGTGGTGACCGAGCTGCGGGTGAAGACCACTATGAAGGCTGCCGCAGCCACCATGATGATGCCCACCAGCTCCATGCGCAGGGTGAACCAGCGTGACGCCAGGTGGAACACAATGTGGGCCACAGAGTGCTTGTTCACCAGCTGGTACATCCTGCATAGCGGAAGCAATGGGGTGTGAGGTAAGAGACAGAGACAATAATAATATTAGTTTTTATTGGACAGAGAAAAAAACAACAACCATGACCTCACACAGTGAAAAAGAAAGAACGCAGGCAAGCTGGTTAACTAACTCCATCATAAGAAACCCGATGCTGGAAAAAGACACAAAAAAGGAATGGCGCACACATCATCTAAAAACACAGCTATTGATTTTATTTCACATCGTTAGATTTATTCGATTGTCCAGCCTCCCAGAAGGTTACCAATCTCCTCACAACAAGATAGGAAGGAACACGAGAAACAACAGTGACTGCTACAGGGTGACCCTAAACCACCAGCCTGGCCAACACAAAGGAATGCACCCTCACCTATCACTGGACCCGATTAGTTATACCCGCAGAAACTTTTTTAATTCCTCTATTCAACAATGAGGACGGCAAACTTACACAGCTTCTATAGCAAACAATCTGCATTGTTTCTTTCACGGTTTGTCTATTACATTCTTTTTCTTTTAGGACACTCGTTTGTTCCCTACCCCGTTTTCGCCCATGACATTCTTCAACATGCTTTGCTAGCTCCAAACTTCGTGCTTTTTCTTCGATCGCCCTTTTATGCTCCAAAATTCTATCATTTAAACGGCGACCAGTTTGCCCAATGTTAATAAAAAAAACGAGACTGGTAACAGATAAAGAAACGAAGAGGACGTTGGTACCCTTGGAGCGAGGTAAACGATTGTATAAATCTGACAATGTTAAAGAAAATTGGTAGCGGTGTTTTGAGACAACATGTGTGCTTGTCCGTTTTTTACCTGTTCTCAGGCTCAGGTTTTACAGCGAAGCTACATGACTCGCAAGGTCGGATTTCTGAAATTTCTTCAGGTTGTCGTCTTCACAAAAAAAAAACCTTCAGCGAATGAAGCAAAAAGTGCATATCACGCATACAACACACAGCACAGCATTCGTTTCAATAAAGAACAAGCACAAAACAAGCATTCAAACCACATAATTGATGATAAGGCACTTCTGATAACAATGCGAAGCACTTAGCGCTCACCGCATACGTTTCTCAACAAAGATTACTGTTGCGCGTGGTGACGTGGTGACGGCAGTTTGCGACGTGGGGAGTGACGTCACTAGCCTTTCATATATAAAAAGTTTTGGTACAGTGCATTTACTTTTCTTTCGTCAATCATTTAGTATAGACCCTTTTGCTGTTTACAAACATGAACTGCCTCCTGCGTCCCAAGCGACTTCCGGTCGCTCCGTCTTTGCAAGCCTGTTGAGCTTGCTTATGTCACCAGTGCTAGAAAGCAAAAATGCTAGCACGTACATAAAAGTTGGAGATTTAACGAGGGCCCTCAACTGGACAATTTAAGATCTTGGAGGAGGCAAGTTGATTCGCAAGAATATTCGAAAATTTTTAACAGATCTTGCGCTTCTTCGTTTTTTTGGCGTTCACCTGGAGAATTGGTGGTTAAACATTTCATAGACATTTCAAGCAGCGGTGTTAGGGTGGACTTCGTTCATTCTTTTTATGAACCAGAAGTTCTCTGGGACGTCAAAGACTGGAGCACAGCCTGGTGGTGTTTGCCAAGGGTCTATTGTGCAGTGGGCAATCGTTGCAGGTGATCCCACAGCTTGCTGGCCAACCACCTTTACAGCATGAATTGGAGCCCAAAATTTTTAGGGGCGAAGCTCCTTAGGGGCTAGCCATGTCTGTATGTCCGGCGTATGTACGGCGTCCAGTGCTCGTGCTCCTGCTCGTGAGCTTTTAGGGGCGAAGCTCCTTAGGGACTAGCCATGTCCGTATGTCTGGCGTATGTCCGGCGTCCGGTGCTCGTGCTCCTGCTCGTGAGCTTATGTGCTCACGTGCTCGTGTAGGATAAAAAACAAAATAAAGAAAAAAGATGAAAAAAAATGATGCAAAATGACGACAAAAAAATATATGTTTGCGCAGTCGACAGGATTCGAACCTGTGCAGAGAGACCCCAATGGATTTCTAGTCCATCGCCTTAACCACTCGGCCACGACTGCGGGACGAGTAGGGGCTCCGAGATATGGTAGTAACTCAAGAGCTGGGGAGCCATGGATGAAACGTTGCATGTAGCTGCTCAACGTCTCTACAAGAGAGGGCGCTGCGGTCAAATGCGTATATAATCGCGTTAAACTGTGCATGCATTGGCTCAACGTTTATAGAGGAGAGGGCGCTGCGGTCAAATGCTCAAATGCGTATATAACCACGTTCCATACCACACATCCTCTATCTGACATGGATGAAAACGAACGAAAGGCTCAGCATGCTGCGGCTCAGCGTCTACGCAGACAAGCACCACCAGAGCTTCGCCCCAATCAACATCATCCACCACGTGGAGATGCAGTCAATTTTTTCATTATGGGATCTCGTACAGGTCTGCAAAAGCATGGGGATGCTTGTATGGCTTATATGCAATATGAACAAGAATAAAAAAAAAAACTTTCAGTCCCTAGCCACCTCGAAGATGCTTTACTTAGGAATAAGGGAAATTGACTGTGCTCGATTAGCACCAAAGTTCCTAGGTGTTCCTCCAGTACTGGGCTCCTAGCTAAGGCAGTAGTGAACATACTTTGCAAGAAGAAAAAAACGAAATGCTGGGGTGCTGTTCACAAATGAGTATTAGGGTTAACTTTTATTTTTTAATAATATTGATAAAAGTCGCCAACCGATTTTTTGGACGCCGATAATTCAGACTTGCCCGATATTTCGGACTTAAAGGAGGTACCGTAACCTACCCAATATAAATAGTGCATATTCAAGACCGATGTTTCGGACAGCTTGAAGTCCAAAAGTTCAATTTTTCGGACAAAATCGTCGCGAGCGAACAGTGGGAAACACCACCGAGAAGTGGCCATTTTGGATTCTATCTTGGTGGCACACTGATTGGCTTGGTTTAGCAGCGCTACTTGAGTACTGCTAAGTCCTACCACTAAGTGACGCTGTAGGGCTTTTTTTTTTTTCTCTATCTGTGTGCCATTATTATCATTATTGTTTTTTACCATTTTTCTTTGTTCATTTGCCATTGCAGTCATGGAGTTGTGCCTCTCACCTCCGATCTCGTCTCGGTGAATCATAATTTCAAACTACACTGGCTTGGACACCATTGCCCCATCTATTCTTCCGCCAGCTGTGATGTGTTGCTAAGAAGTGCAGAAAGTACTCGACCATAACGCTAGAAGCGAAGGCAGTTGCCGAACGCAGACAGATGCATAACCTAAAAAGAAGGCATGCAGGCGCAACCTGAAGCAAGGCACTATTTACGACTTTTTAAGCCCGCTTAAACGTAATAAAGGCATTTTTTTAATCTGCTGATTTTTCTAACTGCTCTATTATTCAGACGTCTTTCCGGTCCCTGTGAAGTCCGAAAAATCGGTCGGCAACTATAATACTAGAGTCATAATTAAACGGCCAATGGCAGAAAAGCAAACTGCAAAATGGAATGGTACTGTTGTCAGCGGCATAAAAAATACAAGGCAGTGGTTGCACTGGTTACGCAGATTTAAGCATAGCCAAACTTCATCATTACTAAGAGTGGTAATTTAATTTTTTTTTCGACCACCAGAGATGTTTAAAAATCAAGCTTCGAACTTAAAAACATATTTGCCATCTTTCCAAAACAACACTCGACGTACACATTGTATTGTATTATCAAGTATGTGGACGAATCAGGTTTAAAAGTTAACACCTTGTGCGTTGCACACTTTTACAGGAGCCGACTATGTAAGTGCTTGTTTATTATAGGTTGTTCATTACAACGAGATGCAATGGATTTTGAAGATGACAGTGCATGATAGTGATGGTTTATATATGATGCAAGTTTCTTTGTGAGCTAATAAAGCAAGCGTTTGTCGAGGCGTGCTGTATAATAGAAATCTTTCTGTGCGGACTAGGCACTAGGTGTAGGTGCAGACTAGCACCGTGTTTGGACTACAGTCGCCGACCAATTTTTCGGACGTCGATAATTCGGACTTGTTCGATATTTCGAACCTAAAGAAGGAACCATGACCTACCCGGTAGAAATAGTGTGTATTCACGACCAATGTTTCAGAAAGCTTGAAGTCCAAAAGTTTGATTTTCCAAACAAAATCGTAGCAGCGATCAGCAGGAGGCACTTACCGAGAAGCCGCCATTTTAGATTCTACGTTGGCTGCATATGGACTGGCTCAGTTTGGCAGCGCTGCTCGAGTACTGCTAAATGCTACCGCTAGGTGGCGTCTAAGCTACGGTTTTTCTTTTTCTTTAGCTGTACGTCATTATCAACATTATTATTACCATTTTGCTTTGTTAATTCGCCATTCTGCAGTCATGGACTCGTGTGTTTTATCTCGTCTTGGTGAAACATGTTTTCGGACTACGCTGGCTTGGACATAATGGGGCCCCATCTACTGGAAGGTACTCGACCATAACGCAAAAAGAAGGCAACGATTCTCAAACTAATAGAAAGTGCCCTAACTAAAGCAAAGGCGTAACCTGGAGCAAGGCACTATCGACGTTTTTTTTTAAGCCTACTTAGGCGTAATAAAGGCATGTTTTAGGGGCGAAGCTCCTTAGGGGCTAACCGTGTCCGTATGTCCCGCGTCCGGTGCTCGTACTCCTGCTCGTGAGCTCACATGCTCGTGTAGAAAAAAAAGAAAAAAATAATAAATAAAAATTTTTATTTTAAAAATGATGGAAAAAAAAAATATATATATATATATATGTTTGCGCAGTCGACAGGATTCGAACCTGTGCGGGGAGACCCCAATGGATTTCTAGTCGATCGCCTTAACCACTTGGCCACGACTGCGGGACGAGTAGGGGCTCTGAGATGTGGTAGTAACTCAAGAGCTGGGGATGTCATGGATGAAACGTTGCATGTAGCCGCTCAACGTCTAAGCAGGAGAGCAGGCACGTAGCCAGGATTTTGTTTCGGGGGGGCCCGCCCATGACAAAATGCTGTATGAGGAGGGGAGAGGAGGCCCCAGCAAAATGGAAGATTTCGGGGGGGGCCCCGGGCCCCATGGGCCACCCCCTGGATACGTGCCTGCAGGAGAGGGCGCTGCGGTCAAATGCGTATATAATCGCGTTAAACTTTGCATGCATTGGCTCAACGTTTATAGAGCAGAAGGCGCTGCGGTCAAATGCACAAATGCGTTTTAACCACGTTCCATACCACACATTCTCTTTCTGACATGGATGAAAACGAACGAAAGGCTCGGCATGCTGCGGCTCAGCGTCTAGGCAGACAAGCACCACCAGAGCTTCGCCCCAATCAACATCATTCACCACGTGGAGATGCGGTCAATTTTTAATCTGCTGGCTTTTCCGACTGCTCTATTATTCCGACGTTTTTCGGTCCCTGCAAAGTCCGAAAAATCGGTCAGCAACTGTACCTAAGAAAAAAAATATTTTTTCTTATAATCAAAATTTGCTAACGCGGGCTACACACCATGTCCGGACTATGCGGAGAAGCAAGTCGTCTGCTTTTTGCGCTTGAGTTGCGGTGAAGTCAGAACGACGCCGAGCTCCGATCGGCTTTGATTGAAACGATAGTGGAGACCTCAATTCTAGATGCTTTGAGGTCTATCCAATATTTTTGCAATCACCTAATAAGAGCTTGGCATTCTGACATCATCGCACCCCTGGGCAAAGAAACAGACGAACTTGTGCTCCGCATAGTATGGAAAACATGGTACATACTAGACCCCTTTTGATTTGCATGTATATTAACGCAACTGCTGTCCAGGGGTACTCTCTGTGCTTTCGGTGGCAGAGGCAGCGAAAAGGGCACTCACTTAGTGGTGAACCACTTGTGGCAGTCGAAGACGCGGATGACCGAGATGCCCTGCAGGGTGGTGGACAGGTGGACCACCACCGAGGAGCGAGCCACGTTGTCCAGCTTCTTTACCTCCCGCACCCCGACATTGAGCCAGCGGTCCAGCAGCAGGTAGAGGCGGCAGCTGCCCCAAGCACCACGAAAGAACACCTTGTAGACAAAGACTGAGATGAGGCAGCTGCAGGGCGATCGCCAGCAGGCTCTGCACCACCATTTCCAGGAAGAACGGGATGCGGACATCCACTGGGGGAAAGACGCCGAGGACTCGCAATCAGGTACAAAACTTGTTACGACAAGAATGGAAGATGAAGTAAAAGAATGGGAGACAATCGCAGAAAGGATAAAATGGATGAGACACACTTACATGCTGCAATAAAAAGAAAGGAAATAAAGAAAACAACCAACTGCCAAGGACTACACACGCGACTAGTAGAAACAGACAAGTTGCAACGAGAATACTAGAAACAGGACGAGTTACAACGAAGACGAGAACAAAGACACACATGAAAGGATGAGCGACAACCGCAGAAAGGAGAAGACAGACAAGACACATTTCTGGGCTGCGATAAAAGGAAACAAAATAAACAAAACAAGGAAGCTTTATTAGGAATTACGGCAATCTTCGAGAGAAAGGAAAGTGACGGTGTAAGCAATGAAAGAGGCAGCAGAGCAGTGATGCAAGTTATAGATACTGTATAACCTTGGACAAATAGAAAAATAAAAAGTAAGACAAACAAGAATTTCCCAAAATGAAAATTTCATTACGTGTGATCTTTTTACCTCTTTCCCACTCTGGTTTATAATGCCAGCCTTAACAGATCGTTTACACCCTTGTCTAATGCTGCAGATGCCTGTCCGCATTCCCTGGGCTAGAAGTTCACGCATGTGGCCTCACTTTCGTCCATGTCTTTAGAGAAGCGGTTGGTGATTCGTCCCGAGGGGGTCACGTCGAAAAAGCTCGTGGGGGACCGAAGGACCCTCTGCAGCATCTGGTTGTGCAGCCTGCTTGAGGCAGCGAGCAAAACCTGCACGGCAGACCACAAGGTTCTTTGACCACTACACACCTTCTGAAACAGCGGCCAAGAGGTCCAGGGGGCCTCTTGGCCGCTGTTACTCATGCACTTTTCTAATCCTGGTTGTGCCCAGTTCTTACAAATATAGGGTGTTCTGTTTTACAGCCTTTACAGCAGTGGTTCTGAAATGGGGTACCGTGAGCCCGCTGGGGTCTGCGAAGCCCCCGCCTCAACCTTTAACCCCCCTCTTTTCATAGAAAAAAATTTTGCTTCTTTTGTTGACCCTGGTTAGGTGGCGCAAGCTCCCATCCAGTATAAAGGGTACGCCCGTTACCGTCTATCCACCCATTCATCCTTTTACTTGATGCTTCTCACTTGTTCTGTCTATAACAGTAAAGGATGGCCTCTTCACACTGCAATAACTTGTCTTATTTTACACCCCCCACCCCCTTTTCCCCCACTGGCATGGGATACCCCATCACTTTGGTAGGTCCCCAAGGGGTCCCTGTCACATCCATGCTTGAGAACCACTGCTTTACAGGCTCGTTTAAAAAAAAAGCAGTGAGAGTTACACTAGTGCAGTTTAGGCAGGTGATTTATACGACCAGAGAGACATAATATGGGGGACTAATCTTCACGACAGGCGAGATAATTAACCAAAATTTGTTAGTTAACTTTCTATTTAGTAAAAAGAAACATATGGTTCATATTACAATATTGCTGAGCGTCATTGAAAGCCCCTAAATAAGTAAATTTGATTAAGATTAGGAGCACGTGGGAAGTGTTGGGGTACGCTAAAGTCACCACTCATACAACGGGCCCAGGGCAGAGGATGCAAAAACTTACAGCCTTTCCACTCTGGGGAAGGAGGAGGACCAGCGAAGCTGTACGCTCGTCCCGTGTGTTTCTTCTTCGTCCTCATCTGTTTTGCACGCTGTTTCCTACAATTAATTCCCACCAACTTGCCCAACTATCCTTTCTTCTATGATAGCAGGAAAGGTTGCCACCATCTATGAGCGACGGCGGCAACCAGACTGGTTGTCTGGTTGCCGCCATCGCCCATAGATGGCGGTAGCTGTCCAGAGTTTTGTGTAGTTTTGTGTCGACATTTGTTTGGTACCGGACACGAAACTGGGGAAACTAAACTAGAAGCACACCCGCGCGGCCTCTTTCGTCTCTTTTATCATCCGCATTTTCACCTCGTCAGCCTTGTGCCCGTTGCGCAAGTGGAAACTTGAACGCACCCCTACACTTCTTACTTGCCCCAAATCTTTCTAAAATTTAATTATTTAGTGGTTTTTGATGACACTCAGCAAATTTCTAAATGAAGCCATACGTTTATTTTTACTACCGCAATATCCCGAGAAATGCCCCACCCCCTGAAAGATAGCTCCGCCCCTATTTTTGGAATGATTTGCTATTTTTCTGAAACACTGAAAGATAGCCCACTTCAAGTAATCACAGGGCACTGACCAATGGTGACCTCGACAGAAATGGTGTTACTTAGCCATGGAGGGAGATAAGCAAACATTGCTGACTTGGAAGGACAGTCACCTTTGGTTCACTGCCCCTTCCTGCAATCACAAGTTTTGCCCCTTCCTGCAATCACAAGTTTAGAGCAGGGGTTCTCAAACTTTTTGGCCTCACGGAACCCCAGGAAGCCTCAAAAACTGCCGCGGAACCCCCCCCCCCTTCATATTTGCCGACCGAGAAGCAACAGATGCACAATTGTAGGCAATTTTGCTTGTGCTGCTTCCCATATATCCCCACCATATCAATCGCAATGCCAGTACAAAGTGAGATGAAGGTGCTTCGCATGGTCTTGCCGCGCAGCCTGCGGCACGGGGGGGGGGGAGTTACAATTTGGGTGTACGCGGAACCCATGAGACCAGTTTGTGGAACACCTGTGTTCCCCGAAACCCAGTTTGAGAACCCCTGGTTTAGAGGATCACAAAATCTAAAACTAGCATTTTTTCAACTTCTTTTTTTATGGCACACCGAAAGCAGGGTGTCTAGCAAGTTATTGTTTTGAAATTCCCCTACTTTTTCAGGTTTTTCCTGACAATTTCAGGTGAAATTCCCCGACCACTGTAGAGGCGGTTAAATATACACGACCATTACAACACGAGGCATTTTTTATTTATAGAGCACAATTATAATGAGCACAAATTAGGGTATCTGACTAGAGTATCTAATATTGCACAAAGTTAATGCAAACACAATCTGCTCTTGCTGCTTAAGAGTGTCAGCCATTGCACAAAGGTTGCCCAAGCACACATCTCTTACTTCTTCAGGGAGTCAATCATAATGCGAAAGCACTAACTGTCCCATGGAGCGAACCGACGTCATCAGCTTTTGAAGCCACGCCAAACAGCACCTTCCATTGTCCCAATGGAGGCGAAGCCTGTCGCCTGTAGCAGAAATCTGATGGATTTCACGTCACTACCGTAAAATTCCGAGCAAGCGCCCCCACCCGAGCAAGAGCCCCCCCCCAACTTCACCGCTAATTTCACATTTCCGCGCCGTTCCGGGAAAGCGCCCCCTCCCCGCTCCGCACCCGTATCACGCACCGCGCTGACCGCGCCCAGGCAACACTGGCCTGCGAAGTTCAGTCCAAGAATTCAATCCAATCCAATCCTACTTTGCAGCCCGATCAGCCCGGTCACTACGCGCCATTGTCGCTTTGTTTTGGGGGTGTCAGGTCGGCTATGCATTCTTACACAGTGGCAAAGAAAATCGAGGTCGTCCAATGGCATTGTGAAAACGGGAAAGACGTACACCAGACGTCTCGACACATCAAGCTCGACCGGATACGGGAATGGGACAAGAATTTTGACAATTTGCTACAGTCAAACTACGGGAAAGCCAAAGTTCGACGAAAGCTAAGTAACGGCGCGCCGGTGTTCAGTGAATACGTGGACGACGCGCTCTTTAATACCTGGAGCGCGAAAGAAGTGCAGAATGAGCCATTAGCAACCAGCTTCTTTCTGAAGAGGCTGTCAAAATAGCCAACGGCATGCAGTTGGGAAACATCGCGGAATGCTGCGAACTTTTTCTTGCGGCCGACTCTGAGGAGTCTTTTGGTGGTTTTGAAAGTGATTAACATAGCAGTGACAAATCTTTGGCCTAATAAAGTCTATGTTCTCAGAGATAAATAAAATATTAAATCTGTGTGCACTGCGCTTTTTTTTTCTTTTTCTGGCAAAAAAATTTTGTCGTCGCCATCTTGAATTTTGGTGCCGTTCCGGGATAGCGCCCCCCCTACTTTGCAGGTAATTTTGACTTGCGTGCGGGGGGGCGCTTGCTCGGAATTTCTACGGTAGTTTCAAGGAACGAGGCTCCCATTGGCTCTCGCGTGGCGTAGTTCCAAGAAACGCCACCAGAGAAGCGCTCTCCATTGCAGCGCAGCACACGGAGCGGCCCGGTTGCTGGTAAGAGGGAGCGTTGGCCACAGAGCCTCGCATGGGCAAACTCCGGAGAGGCTGCAGCGCGGCACAACCACTTCACGAGAGCGTGCGTGCTCAGTCGTTGGCCGCTACCTTGGCGGTAGCGAAACGTGGACGTCCACGCCAGTACGCCGCAAACGAACTAAGAGATCGGAAGAACGACATTCGTGCTTTCGCATTCACAACTCATAAAAAGTGCTTAGGTGTCCTCGGAACTTTTTCTCTTGCAGGAGACTGGCCTCCATTAGTGATTCACTGAGCAGACTTCGCTTCTTTTCTTTCAGTTCTTTCACAAGAGCGGCCACTCTTTCTTGTTTTTCTAAACACCTGACTCCCCCCGACTTTCTTCCGTCTTTATCTGCAATTTCTCTCGAAAGACGCTGCAGGAATTGCGAACCATCTGCACAATCTTGTCAGTAATTTCAACCTTGGCCACGCCGCCTGTTGCCAACACAGCGTTGTGCAGCACTTTCGCTGCGCTACGAGCGATTCTTCTTTCAAGTTTTGAACAACGCACTTTTCGTTGACTGAGAAGCCTCTTTCTACGGCAGCATTGCCGTGAGGCAAGCATAGGATGATCTTGATGAAAGACAGCAGCTCCTTGTGATTATGCGAGCAGAGATCTAGCCACAGGACGTCCAGCCTCTGTTCTTTCCTGTCAAAATCTTTATTTTTCTCGTGCAAGGCCCAGTGAACAGATCTTTACATAGGAACTATGGGCCCGTTCTGCTTGCAGACCGGTCAGCCACTAATCTTCTGAAAGCACTTCAAGTGCAAGGGTCAGTCGTTTGCGGCCAGCCTCCGAAGACAATGCGTATGCTGTATCCAAGCAGCTGGCACCCCTGTTAGTTTATGCTTCAATGGTGACCTCTACATCACCTTTTGGGAGCACACCTTAACAAAGGAAACATAGCTTTTCCTTGAATTTGAGCAGGGTAAGCTGTTGTAGCTTAGGCGCCTTGCGGAGCTCATTCTTTGCCGCAAACCCAACGTCAAAGGCGGCTACAGCTATACAGTTCTCGGGATTTTCCAGGTCTACCTTCAGTAGCTTAAGGGGGGACACTACTAAAAAATGTGAATGTTTAAACCACTTGTCTGATTTAAAATGACATTTACAGGGCTTGTTTCTGTTGATGTTGAGAACATTTCTGCCAAATTTTGTTAACCTGGGTGAAGTACAAAAAAAATTGCAAATGTTCAAAGATGAAAGTGGGCGTGTCTGCGTAGGAAAACTATCGTTTTGAAATTGCTTATAAATTTGTCGTTTTCATGTGTTATATTGCTTTAGGACAGTTCAGGGCAGATAACTATGGAGCTATATTTCTATATTATACCATCTTTCATGACAAAAAGCCACATAAACACAAATACTGTTTTTTAGATTTCCATCCTTTGTCCAAAATTTTAGTTCTTGAGCTAGAAAAATGACAAAAATAAAAAATACAAGCTCATAGTTATCTTCTCCTTAAAATTTCACCCCAGAAAAACTCATAAAAATTAATCTAAGTTACGTAATAACAAAACGATAGTTTTCCTAAAGTGAAATTTGTGCCCAAAAGTGGAATGGAGAAAAATGCGTTCAAAGTGCTCCAACCTCTACCTTTTCTTTAGCATCGGTGGACCGAAAATAATTTATAAGAAATTAACTATGCAGTGTAAACTAATGAAACTTTCTGGGAATATTCTTCAGATGTTGGTGGATGTAAATATGACATTTTTCAAAATCAACTTTTTTTGCAGAAACTGTTTTTTCTGGGTAGTGTTGGTGGGTAGTAGTTAAGGGGCGTGTTTGCAGCATTGAAGATGTCCTTCTTGAGAATTCTTGCAAGCAGCGACCATAGGATGTTATAAAGTGCCGTCGAAAGAAAGGGAACCATTGGCTTGTCAGTCTAAAATTCTGCCCAAAATGGCTCCAGTTCTTTAGCAATCGACAGCATGCAGGCTAGTTTTGCTGGCAAAAGCTCATCACCGACTGCATTCACAACGGCGCTGTAGCTGGGGCATGTCGGCCGCTTGTTTGTCTTTGCTGAGCACTCTACGAACTTTGCCAAGTTCGGAAGAACTTGTAAAGCCCTGGTGATGACCTTGCCATTTTCGAGCCACCTTACTGCACAGAACTTGAGAAGAAATAGTGTGCTCCCGGTGAAGGTGGCGTAATCGGCACGACGAGCAGGCACATATTTGAAGAGGTTGTAGCTACTGTGAAAAATTCCTACTACATCCCAACCAGTTGCAGCACGGCCTGCCTTGTATGTACCATTCATTACGTGCAGCCCACAACTTTTGATGCCCAGAATATTGTGGCCTCTCGTCTGATTCCTTCCGTTCTTTCTTCAGCGACCTTAGAAACTTCAAGTTTACATTCGGACCATCCGTGCAAACTTGTAGTATCTTCGCTTGCTTGATCGGTTCTGTGGCCTTCCCGAATGCTGATACCAGGTCCTCCACACAGATGTGGGCCAGGAAGCACTAAGTGAGGTACTGCGTCTTCACAGTGCCATTTGTAGTGACGTCTCAATGTCGGATAAGCACATCCATTTGTTGCTTCTGAGTCACTTTGTTGAGTGACTCGTCAAATGAAACAACTATGACATGCACACTGGCGAGGCAGCTTATTCCTAAAGTAGGGTGCAATACCATGGCAGATGCTATATCCTACCTTGTCCTTCCCTAAATGAAGTTTTGAAGAGGGAAACATTAAAGGGAAGAATGAGGCCGATGCTGCTGTAGTACGAAGGGATCCGTGAATCGCTACCGAGTTTAAGCAGCAAATTATCTCTGCCTTTGTCAAGGTGCTCTTCGGTAGAAAGCAGCTCATTGACATCTTCACACTTGTTGTGGTGGCTGCAGGCTCCTCAGGGGCACATGTGCAGTCTCCACTACATCCAACCAAAATGTTTGTTGCTGCCGTAAAAAATGAGAGAAGTCCAGATTGAGAATGGCTTGACTGAGATTTCAAAGCAGCAAGGTGCTTTCTGCTCAATGCATGACTGGAAACTGCTGTGTTTCTCATGTTGCTCAAAGAAAACGTTTTGCGGCACATTGAGCGTTGAGCACTGTGAGGATCATTTTGCGTAGGCTTAATCCAACTTGCATATTCCAAAATATTTGGGTTTGTCCAGTCCGGATGAGACGAGCACTTTCTTGCAGCCGACATCGTCAGTGAAGAGGTCACTTCAGGAAACCAATGGAAACATGATGCTCAACCGCACATGTCAATAACCGAATGGCAGCATGGCCACCAGATGCACACTCTCAGATACTTTCTGGCTTAAGGCTTGAATTGGATTGGGGTCTGCAACTTTCCCATTTGTTTCTAAATCTAGTTTAGTGTCACGTCCTCAATCCAACCCAATTCAAGGCTTGGGCCGGATTTGTCGGCTGTTCCCTTTGAATCAGGTAGCACACTCTACATTGGGTGAGCAGAGCCCACACTCCGCTCTAAGCAGAATTTATTGCCTATTTTTCTGCCCCCAAGTCCTCAAGTTTTTGCTCAGAGCACTCAATGGTGTTTCCGGCTCATTTTCCCTGACTGGGCTCGCTTTTTGACAATATAATAATAATAATAATAACTTTATTTCCAAATGAATTGGAGGGACAGAAGGGAAAAAGCCTCCAGTGGAGGCTTGACGAGCCCGAAGCCCCATACAATGACAAGCGCAGCAGCACAAAGAAAAAAAAAAAAAAAAAGATAGAAATGCACACACGCATATACATAAGAAAGACAAAAACTTCATCAGAATTATTATAAACACTACACAGTAGACACTGTTTTAACCCTAAAATAACCCAATACAGTTCAAACAAACAAGTAGATAATAGGTAACATAGTAGGCATCGATGAATAATCACAAGCGCAAATAGAAAGAACGCAAATCTTTAGTTGATATGGAGTCTATACAAATTTCGTTTCTGGCAAGGTAGTTGAGCAATTTAGGTATAGTGTAACGTAAAGTTTGTGTACCATAGTTTGTCTTACAGCCGGTAACCTTCCAATATTCCATGTGTCGGGTTAAATAGACGTGATCGTTCGGCACTAACTCGGATAAGCCTGACAAGAAACGCGTATTTTTTTGCTCTCGAGTTTTAAGCTGATGCATAATCTATAGTCATAGAGGTTAAATATTTTAGCATTCTGAACTTTCGAAACAAACCCTCACTATGGTAATCATAAGTCACATTACAAATAATTCTCAATATTCGTTTTTGCAATAAATATAGTTTCTGTAAGTTTATGAACGCCGTGTTACTCCAAACGAGGCTACAGTAATTTAAATGGGACTGAAACAGGGCATTGTATATTAATAGTTTTACGTTAACGGGTAGGGAAGAACCGTGACTATTCCATGATTTTTCCCAGTAATTAAAATTTCCCTGACAATTCCCGGTTTTCCCGGTCACTAGACACCATGGAAAGTTAGCCCCTCCTTGTTTTCATCCGATTTGCTATCGATTTTAGGTGGGCTATTTTCTCGGGATATTACGGTAATTAAAAAGTTATTTAACAAATTTTAGGACAACTTATCGTGATGATTGACCCCTATGTTATGTCCACCTGGCTGTATATCACACCTGTAAAAACTGCATTAAAGTAGCTTTCACAGCTTTTTTGAAGTAAATCTGTAAAGCCTAAACAAAAACTCCAGATATTTATGAACTGCCTTATAGGACAAAGTACCTACCGTATTTACTCGCAGAATGAACACACTTTTTTTCCCGAAAAATCGAGGCAAAGTTGGGGGTGCGTTCATTACGCGAGGTAAAATTTTTGCATCCGTATTTACTCGCATAATGAACGGACCTTTTATCCCGCAAAAATCGACGTAACTTCTTATCTCTTGCGCGCGGCGCAGCGACTCCAAAACCAAACTGCGATGCGCAAAAAAAAAAGCTCCTCTCCATGTTTTTTTCTTCTTGCATCCGTGTTTTTTTCCCCCGCCTTTCACAAGTTGTTTTGTTTGCCCACGCTGCCCATGCATTCGCGACCTTGCTGCACCAGGATAGAAAAGTGTGTTCATTTCGAGGGCTTCTCGCTCTCTTTCCAAAGTGCAGGAGGAGGCGAGAGGCAGGATCTTCATTATGTGCGCTTTGCTTAGGGGAGTGCTTCTCCGCTTTTCTTTCTTATCTCCTTGCGCGCAGCGACGCGCAACCCTAAAACCAAGCTGCGTCGAGCAAAAAAAAAAAAAAAAGCTTTTCTTTGTTCGTTTTTTTCCTTAATTCCGTGGATTGTTTTTTTGTTTGTTTTTTTTTTTTTTGCCGTTTTTTGCAAGGTGTTTTGCTTAGCTTAGGCAAGGGCTTCATCGCTTCTCTTCCTATATTCTTGCGCGCGGCGCGGGACGCGCGACCCCGAGACCAAACTGTGCTGTGCAAAAAGAGAAAAAAAAAGCTTTTATTTTTTTTTATTCTTTTTTTTTCTCTTGGTTCCGTAGATTGTTTTTTTTTTTTACCGCCTTTCGCAAGCTGTTTTGTTTTGCTTTGCTTAGGCGAGGGCTTCTCCGCTTCTCTTTCTTAACTCCTTGCGCGCGGCGCGCTACCCAAAATCCAAATTGGCTGTGCAAAAAAAAACAAGAAACTCTTATGCTTTTTTTTTTGCTTCCGTTGGATCTTTTTTTTATTTTTTAACGCCTTTTACAAGGCGTTTTGTTCGGCTCACGCTGCCCATGCATTAGCGACCTCGCTGCACCAAGATAAAAAAGTGCGTTCATTTCGCACGCGTGGGGGGAGAGGGTCGAAAGTTTGACGTCCTAGTTGGGGGTGCGTTTATTACGCGAGTGAAAAAAAAATCGAAATTTTGAGAGCCGACTTGGGGGTGCGTCTCATTACGCGAGTGCGTTCATTGTGCGAGTAAATACGGTAGGTAGTTTTTTTCTATAGAAATGGAACTTATATCTGAGGCCTTAAGAACTTGCATAGTCAGGCCCTTTGGTGTATAATTGTCAGTACCTAAAGCATTTCAGTGCACCCGTTCAGCCTTAGACTGAAACCCGCGAAAGAAGTGCACCTAATTAAACCTTTTTTTCAAAAACATGATACAATTCTTCAAGGTAAAAAACTGAAGACTCGCACAAGTATTCAAGATTAACGCTGAAGTTGTAAACCAAGTAATGTAGATGTTCCCTTAAATTATTGCAGACATTGCAGAATTACTTAAAGATGTTTTCATGCAAAGCTTGAGATTTAAGCTCCACAAGGAATCATCCACTTTCCTACTTGGGTTTCTAAACAAGTATTACTATACTGCAAAACACTCAACAGCATATATGTCTTGGCAAGCAAGCTTGTCCAAAAACATATAAAAGTATTCTTATTACAATTAGAGGACTGTAAAAGAAAAGGTGTTTCAACCACTTACTATGGTACAAGCAATGCTCCTTTATGATCCCCAAGAACAGCATAACCGGAAGGGTGACTCCATAGACGGTGTAGTAGTAGCTTTCACTGTGGCCGCCAGGCACTTCGATCTGTTCATCATAGAGGGAGCTGTTCTGTTGGGGTCCAAATCCAACTGGGAAAGGGCAAAGTAAGGTTTAGACCATGAGCCGGATGTGGAGATAACCCAGCTCCCACTGTGCTCAAAGTCAAACTCAGCGATTTCATTGTCCGTGCGACCCACAGCCGGCGTGCATCGCGACATTTGCATGGCAAGATCCGAAAATATATTTCTTTCAAGTCCCGAAGAACGTTGGTGCAGCCAACTTTTCGATGGGCAGAGTAAGCAGTTGCATAAAGTAGCGGCGCTTTGGGACCGGAACAGTTTTGAGGATCAGCTGAACACTTGCGATCCGACCTCATGAGAGGAGAGGGATGAGTTGATTTTCAATAGCCGTCGTAAGCAAAGCTGCCTACAGATATTCCTCTTTTTCATTCCAGACTCATGGGCCTTTCGCACCTTGATTATGAAGTTTCTTACCTCTAACAGTTTTATCTTGCACACCACGAAAGGTGGCAGGAACACGGTTAACAGCGAGAATTATGAGGGGTGGATGGGCAGGAAAGGGCAGTGACAAGAGTAGCCTGGGGTAAGACAAGTTTGCGTCCAGCTACTGGACAAGAGCAATATTTCTCCACTCATTCCCCAGTCCTGTCCTTACCGAGCATTGTGGGTTCCGTTGAAGTGACATTCGGGAGCAAATCCTTCTTCTTCATCTGCGAGAAAAAAACAAAATTGGTTTTAGAAGGCAATGCAGAGTCCTGCTTAGAACCCTGTCGGCCGTCCGCTCGAGGCAGAAAAATGTGTACCATTTCACCTCGAGTTCAACCGCAGCGAAAAGCTAAATGGAACGCATGAATATGCAGAGGCCAAAAGTACAATGCATATTCCCTAATTTTATTGGTTTCACAGAGCAGGCAAAAAATGCAAAACAAATGCAGTGATGCGGCACTTTCCTGATACCTTAACTCGATTCACCAGCTAAAATCTCTGGCCAAGGTTGGGCTTTAACTGAAACACAGCAGTTTCAAATCTTTACTCTATTAGCTCATTATTACACACACCACAGCGCACTATAGCAAACAACACTCACTCCAGACACACGAAAAATAAAGCAAAATTCAAACAAACCGTGATAATAATGTAGCGCAAAGACAACACAGGAAGGAGACAGAGATAGGAAAGAACGCTACTCACAACTAGGTATTTACTGAATGTATCGTGAAAGAGGTAAACGAAGTGACAAATGTGATGAAACGCAGAAAAAAGGAAGAAGACATTTCGATCTACACTGATGATCGACTTAAATTACCCCTCTAAAAAGAAAGAAAAAATTTAAAAAATTAAGAAAATTAAAAAATAAAAAATATGGAAAAGAGAAGAAAAAGAAAAAAAAAAAAGAAAGAAAACATAATCGAAAAAAATTTTCAGTTACCCGCTAGAATTAAGAAAAATGTTCTAGATATTGCTGCTCTTTGTGAGACAGTGCAACAGAGGGCGCACTTATGCACTTGGTCCCGTGAGTCATGATAGTTTTTGCCTCATAGATCTCTCTTGCCCTCTTGCTGGGATTGCGCTTGAGGACTCTAGTTTGACTGAACACAGGGGTGCAGGCACAGTCTCTGACATGGATCGCAAGATGCCCTGATGGAGATGATTGAAGAGCCAAGGCATGCTCTCGTAATCGCACGTTGACACATCGGCCTGTTTGTCCGACGTACACACTTCCACAAGAGCACGGAATTTCATACACCACATTAACGTCGCATTTCACGTACATATGTTTATGATGAACTGTGCATAGAGTATGAGTTTGTTGAGGTCTGTTGATTTTCGGACAAAGCCTCTTAAGTTTATCCGGGGCTGAGAGTACCACTTGTATGTCATATCTTGATGCTATTCTTTTCAAGTTATGCGATATTTTGTGGATGTAAGGAACCACAGCTGGCCGTGTTCTTCTCTCAGCACTTCTTTTTCTTTCATTGGGAGTTGCCAAACTCTCTGCAACCTCAAACAACAAAGAATTGGGATATCCTGATTCTTGTAGCCTTACAACCTGTGCCTCGAAGCTCTTCTTGGCTGCATGATGGCAGGACTTTTGCAAGGCGGCTTTTAGACAGCTCTGCACAATTCCTCGTTTTATTATTTTTGAATGGGCCGAATCAAACTGAAGAAGTCGTTTCTTAGACCGTGGTGAGTAAGACCAACACGTATGGTTCTCTCCAAAAAGAAGTTGGAGGTCCAGGAATTATCATGCAAAACCAACTAGCCCAACAGCTCATATTAATACAGTTTCTTTCTAGTACATTGGGCCCTTTTCCGTGTGTTCCCCCTTCGATCCGGTGTCTATTTACATTAACTTGATCGCCAATTCGACCTGCAAGGCACGGTTCTACTCGTTCGCCATCAAACACAGTGTTGTGCCACAAGAAGTCCATGCTTTGTCTCGGCTACGCAAGTCCATCGATGCGACATGCAAAGAGGATCTGCAGGATTCTTCGCTCTGAACTGTGGCGACAGGTCCGGCTTCCATCGGTCCTGTCTCAGTGTCCTTGCCGGCTGTGACAACCGCCAACTTGGTCATAGCCTACGGTATAGGTCATTCTTGGCTGCAGCAAGTCAGATGACGGAGTTCTTTGGGGAACCTACGTTCCTCATCTGAAAAGTCTCCGTGCACCCAGGACACCGTGGAAAGGCGAGTCTGTCTCTCTACTAGGGGATGTAGCTCTCCCGGAAGACATACGTTCAGTCCTCGAGCACGGTCCGAAATTTTGCACAGAACCAAAACAGCGAGGTGAAAACATGGTGGCAAACATCCAAGACATTGCTGCCGAGGCCCAAGAAGATGACAGGTCTAGGTGCATTGAGGACTGTATGGACGTACTACTGAAAACAGGTTCACCAAGCACTAGGAGCTTTAATGTTTCCCACATTGTTAAATTTTTTCGACAAAATGATTTATATCTACTCATTTCCGACAAGGAAGGAGGATTTGTCGCGTCATCCAAAGATGTGTATCTTGAAAAATCACAAAAGACTGTTGATAAGAATTTCAACTGCTTGAAGGGATATAAGGCCAAAACGGTGAAGGCAAAGGCACTCCAGTTATGCCATAGGATGGACTTAGATCAGTTGAGGAAGCAGATAACAGCTGCCAAAAATGACCAATTGCAAATGTTTTTTACTGCTAAAACACACAAGGAGGGTTGCCCTTTTCGCGTAATAGTTACTGAAAAGGGTTCGTGGCAGGGATCAATGTCTCGTTTTCTGTTACGTAGCCTGAGCGCCCTTAAATTGAATGACCCTTTCTTAATCACCAATTCAGAGGCAGTAATTGAATATCTAACACAAGATGCGATAAAAGTAAAGTTTGGACTTTCTCTAGACGTGGAGAACCTATTCTACTCTGTACCACATAAGGGTATGTTTGAGGCGGTAGGCAATTGCATCGAAGCCAATGGCAACGTGGCCTTTCAAAACCAATGTGGGTTACCAGTTGAGTCTTTCCTGGAACTCCTGAAATTTTACCTTACATCCACCGTTGTCGTGTTCAACAACCACTCCTATATACAAAAGCAAGGCATTTGCATAGAATCCTGTGTTGCCCCAGTACTGTGTGACATTTTCCTTTCCCAGTGTGACCGTGACATATCCCAGATCCTTCCTAACAACCTGGTGACACGTGTTTTAATGCGAATAGCATTCTTTGGATACTTCACGCACTTTTCGTCTATGTATCTATCTATCTATCTATCTGGCTATCTAACCTCTTACGCCGCGGGTCGATAAATAAATAAAAAAGACCGGCGCCGGCTGGGATTCGAACCGTTGAACCTTTGATCAGCAGGCAGACGCGTTAACCACAGAGCTATGAAGGCAGTCATTCAACGCACTCTAAACGGTTGTTTATATCTTACCATAGACGCGCTTTACAGCGCCGTCACAGTACCGGTGCGCGCGCGTCTCCATGCACGAGGGCTCATTCCGCTCTCGTGAGGCTGAGCACGGCCGCTAGCTCACCCTCTCCCGCGCTCGGGAGAGGGTGATGTAGCGGCCGTGCTCAGCCTCACGAGAGCGGAATGAGCCCTCGTGCATGGAACGCGGCGCACCGGTAGCTGTGACAGCGCTGTAAAGCGCGTCCTATGGTAAAGATATAAACAACCGTTTAGAGTACCGTTGGTTGAGACTAGCTGAGACGCCAGAAAGTCTGGTCGGTACCATTTTGAGTGTTTGTGCGTATGGCGCGTGCTTTGCTCGCCTTCCTAAGTGACACAAACGCACGTGCTGGGCTGCGGAGATCGTGCGCAGGGCTGTGAAAGTGTCAACAAATTTAGAATCGCCTCAAGAGTGGGCTGGCGTATCCAGAGTGTGCCGGCCACCTGACGAACGCGCATAACTCCGCACCGTTTGATGCTATTCGCATTAACGTAGATAATCATTCCCAAAGGATGGGTCCTGCTGATTTTTAGATATGTGGATGATTACCTTGTACTCCTGCATGAAAGACCTGCCCAACTTCAGTCAATGACAGTCAACACCATCCAGTCTAATTTCTGTAAACAGGCCAAGGGATTGCAATTTACATATGAACTACCAAACCGACAGTAAGCTTCAATTCCTGGACCTCCAACTTCTTTTGGAGAGAACCATACGTGTTGGTCTTACTCACCACGGTCTAAGAAACGACTTCTTCAGTTTGATTCGGCCCATTCAAAAATAATAAAACGAGGAATTGTGCAGAGCTGTCTAAAAGCCGCCATGCAAAAGTCCTGCCATCATGCAGCCAAGAAGAGCTTCGAGGCACAGGTTGTAAGGCTACAAGAATCAGGATATCCCAATTCTTTGTTGTTTGAGGTTGCAGAAAGTTTGGCAACTCCCAATGAAAGAAAAAGAAGTGCTGAGAGAAGAACACGGCCAGCTGTGGTTCCTTACATCCACAAAATATCGCATAACTTGAAAAGAATAGCATCAAGATATGACATACAAGTGGTACTCTCAGCCCCGGATAAACTTAAGAGGCTTTGTCCGAAAATCAACAGACCTCAACAAACTCATACTATATGCACAGTTCATCATAAACATATGTATATGAAATGCGACGTTAATGTGGTGTATGAAATTCCGTGCTCTTGTGGAAGTGTGTACGTCGGACAAACAGGCCGATGTGTCAATGTGCGTTTACGAGAGCATGCCTTGGCTCTTCAATCATCTCCATCAGGGCATCTTGCGATCCATGTCAGAGACTGTGCCTGCACCCCTGTGTTCAGTCAAACTAGAGTCCTCAAGCGCAATCCCAGCAAGAGGGCAAGAGAGATCTATGAGGCAAAAACTATCATGACTCACGGGACCAAGTGCATAAGTGCGCCCTCTGTTGCACTGTCTCACAAAGAGCAGCAATATCTAGAACATTTTTCTTAATTCTAGCGGGTAACTGAAAATTTTTTTTCGATTATGTTTTCTTTCTTTTTTGTTTTTTTTCTTTTTTCTTCTCTTTTCCATATTTTTTTATTTTTTTTAATTTTCTTAATTTTTTTAAATTTTTTCTTTTCTTTTTTAGAGGGGTAATTTAAGTCGATCATCAGTGTAGATCGAAATGTCCTCTTCCTTTTTCTGCGTTTCATCACATTTGTCACTTCGTTTACCTCTTTCACGATACATTCAGTAAATACCTAGTTGTGAGTAGCGTTCTTTCCTATCTCTGTCTCCTTCCTGTGTTGTCTTTGCGCTACATTATTATCATGCAAAACCAACTAGTCCAACAGCTCATATTAATTCAAACAAACCGCGCTGACTGACAACTCTTTTTATATAACTTTGTCTTCTTCAACCTCTAGCAACACCGAATTTCCCAAATTACGCGCTCCGATCTCCTAGATGCCTAAGATTTTTTCTCTTTTTCTGTCAGGTGTAAAGAAGGTGTAGTAATACAGTTGTTAGAATTCCTGGCGATATGTTCTGCTTCGATAATTTCTCGAGTTAACTGGTTACTGCTCCTACCTAAAATTGTACAGGATGGCAGGTGAACGACGCACCCACAATCACGGCAGTGTATGCCTAGATGCCCTGAGTTGAGGATGCGGATCACTGCTGACAGGTGAGGAGGTTTCGCCTCTTGTTTTCCCGCTTTCGGGAAAGGGACTCGCTCGGGTGACCGCGAAACAGATAGGACGTGTGTCGGCTACTTCTCCGATGCTTTCCCGGTCTTGGCTCTCTGGAACCCCGCGTCTGGCAGGTAAGGACCTTTTCTTACCTTGCCGGAGGGGGGGCATTTTGGATGGGGACATTACAGTTCATTTTAAGAGTGTTATAATAAATGCTCTTGGACTCTGTCCTTACTATGGTACGTGTGTCTTCTCTTCCGCTATATTCGATAGAGTGAGACAAGGTAGTCGATCATTGGCACCGACGGAGGTAACTAACCGAACCGACCCGCGGTAATGTAGCCCTAAACGTCGTCTATATTGCCGCCGTGATGTGGGGACCGCGCTACTAGGTTTGACGTCTCCTTTGATATCGCCACCGCTGTTGAGACAACCCTTTGGTTACCCTATCAATATACCTGTGTTTGTTGGTAGCTAGCAAAATCCCACAAACTTCATCAACATTACCTGGAGTACACACGACTTTTATATTTAAACTGAACTTGCAAATCGTCTTTATATTACCTTTAAAAGCGATAGGTTTATATGGGAAGCCTGCACAGACATTGCTTGCTCGCGTTGGTGTTGGTCACACCGTAGCGTACGCCATGGGAGAGAGTTTCGGCAACGGAGCACAGCTGTTGGTTTGACATCATATAGTATGTGCGATCAATGGCCATGCATCGCATCGAGTGGGACAGTAAGCAGACCACTATCGTTCCAACACCCCCCACTTCACTGCATAGGAATGGGACGCTGCACAGTTGGGTAGGAACTGTGTACTACAGTCAAACCCACTTATAACGAACGTGATAGTTCTGCGAAAAGTGGTAGTTTTATCAGTAGTTCGTTATATCTGGACTTCCTTTTAAAACGTTATAAATAAGGATAATGAAGCTGGTATTGGTAGTTTCACTCTGCCAGCTCTTTGTTTAAAGAAACTGTTTGCACGATTCTAACGCGCCCCCAATGCTACCACGAAGGCAGGTTTAGCTTTCAGATAATCAAAAAAGTAATTTGCTGACGATTTTACTGCGCAAGTAAAAAAATGAAGATTGACCACATATACCTCATTAATCAGATTTTATGAAACGCACGCCACCACAAAAGTAAATGCCGGGCACTAGTCCGACGATGATTCTTTGCTGTCCACAGAGGTAATTAATACTTGCTTTGGCCTAAAGCGTTTTAAGTGCCGCGCTTCCTGCGCATGTACGAGTGCACGGCCCTCGCCTCTGGCAGGGTCGTCTTTCAAACAACACATCGCGAGCTCGTCGGGTGGCTGGGATTGCGATGACATGCAGTGCTGCTCCGTTGTCATCTTTTTTCCGCCAGCGTGATGCCCTTTCGTTTAAATAAAGCCTCTTAGTGGATTTTTTTCCCCCCTCTTAAAACGACAAGACACGAGTCCGTAGACACGAGAGAATGTGCATGATACCAAAATGGTGAACGTAAACAAACGGTCACGATGGTGATGGAGCTAGCCAACTTGTACCGAGCATTGAGCTATTGAGTTACATACAGAGTTTACAAACATAGGACAAACGAAGAGTTGACTCTCCTTCTCTTCCTCATCTCCTTCCTGCGCACGCACAATCAGCAGACTACGCGACCCGGGAGGGCGTTTTTGCTTTTGTAGTTTTGTTTTCTTCCCTGCCGCGACACCATGAAAATGACTTTGAGCGTGTTGCGGCGGTTGCGGACCGCCGCAATGTAGCTCTTTTAAACTTTTTTTTTTTTTGCTTTTTGCACGCGGGAGTTTTTTTTCTTTTCTTCCGAAAGCAGACTTTTTGTTCGTTGTAACAGTATGATGCTTTGAAAAACGGTCGTTTTATCTGGAGCAATTTTAATGGGTAGGGCCTTGAATTCGTATATTTTCTGAAAGTTGGTCACATAACCGATAGGTCGTTATATGTGGGATCGTTATAAGTGGGTTTGACTGTACTAGTAGATTAATGTAGTGCTGATGCTAATTAAAATCCCCGTCAAGGGCTGTCGCATTTTTCTTGCATTAGACGGAATGTCTAAGCCAGGTGACATTTGTCAGTTCTTTGCCTCGTTGCGCCGTGCTTCTTGCCAGAAAGGCTACGACCTTGGACTGAGAAGGCATAAAAGAAGGTCCAGGCTTTCGCAGTCGCCCGTTCGTCTTTCCATCTCCTTCTCCGACGCACGGGCCCTTCTGTTGCGCTCGGTTCCTCTTTCAGAGGGTATCTTTTGTTCTTTACCCCTTTTGTGTGGCACTCCACTCTGTGCACCAGTGCTTGTGTTGCCTTGAAGAGATGCGACCAACTTCTCCGAACCTCCCCGAGGACTACTATGCCAAAGCAACGCTTCCCACGCCATTGCACTTACTCGTCCTGGTCATTCATCGCTCTTCTATCTTCTACCTTCAAATACCTTACTTGTTACTCATTTTGTGGTGTTTCGTCATTAACTTTTTTTAATTTCCAACGACGATTGCCACAATCATGTTTTGAGCTCCTGCTCGTGCCCTTCGTGGGAGGGGAGAGGAAAGGACCCCCACCTGGTCGACCCAGTGCTGGAGCCAGACGTTGGCGAACATCTGGGAGCAGACGAAGGCCAGGAAGGCCAGGGCCAGCAGCAGCACCACGCAGGGGCCCCCGCACGCCTGGACGTACTGCCACACGGCCCCCTTCGAGATGCCCCCCACTGCCTTCTCCTCCTCCTTCACCAGGCGGCTGCCCACCATGCTGCCCTCCACTGCACCGGACGGGCACACTCCCATCAACTCACGCAGCTCTTGTTAACACTGTATGAGCGCTACGCACGAGTGTACTCGGGCCCATTCCCGTGTGGTTTCAGTTTTGGTTTGCTCCCCTGCTCTTGGGCGTCTTTCCATGCAGTGGCATGTATGAGTGAGCGATGAAAACAATGTTTCATCTCGTGGTGTTACTTTTTGATGGCGCATATTTATTTACTCTTTCGCTCCACATGCTCCGAGCTGCAGTGCACTAACGCTCTCGGCCACCAATCCCGTTGGCACATAGACGACGTTAGTGAAGTCGCTGAAACATGCTGGTGTTTACAAACTCAAACTCTGAAGAATATCAGTACCGTAAAATTCCGAGAGATGCCCCACCCCCGAAAGATAGCCTACCCTTATTTTTGGCTTGCTTTGCTATATTCTTTTAAACACCGAAAGATAGCCCACTACTAGTAATAGTAGTGTTTTGTATACCGTAAAAACCCAAATATAATACGAGGTTTTTGTTTTTGTTTTCAAATTTCGCTATGTAAAATTTGCGGCTTGTATTATCACGCAGGTCCTAACAATTTTCAGCTTCGATGAGGCGCGATCAAACGCTGTTTGACGTAGTTTCGGTTTCGAAACAATAAGGCGCTCAAAACAGCTATCATCATCATTAAAATCACAATGTCCGAGGCGCCACCATCCGTCCACAGTCAGGCTCGGCAATGGCGTCGGCGCGAAAACAGTAATCGGCCGCCTTCAAAAGAAAAGTTCTTTTGGTTGCGGAAGGCATCGGCAATAGGGCAGCCGGACGACGATTCGCCGTAAACGAGGGCAGCATCCGCGGATGGAGACGACAAAAGCAAGCTCTGTTTGCGTGCAACGGAACGAGAAGAAGCTTTAGGAGCCCGAAGAATGCCGACGTCGAGGCAAGTCTGGGCGACTTTGTAAAAGAGCAACGTGAACGGCACCTCGCCGTAAACACCGAGCTGCTGCATGAGAACTTTGGCGAGCCGACATTGGGTTACTCGCTTTATGCGCCGCGTCAAGATTTCACTGCGTCGGCGCTCGCTCGTCGCTCATTCTTTCAAGTGCGGGATTTCAAATGCGCTCAACGGCACTGAAGACTACTGCCTTTAGGAGGAGGCGTCGGACAAGGAGCCTGACGGACGTGATAACAGTGATTAAGGTTCAATTATGACGCAAATAAACGTTTTTCTTAAGACTTCCAGGGTCGTACTTTACGCGGAATATTTTCGTAGTCCTGATTTTGTTTCGTATTATACGCGGATAATTTTTTTTTTTTTTTTCGTGGTCCTCAAATTATATTTTGTATTATTCGCGGGTTTTTGCGGTACTCTTCTACTGGTCCGTCGTTCGTTTGCGCTGGATTCTCGTTCCAACAAGCTTCGAAGGGGGACAACCTAAAAATAGCAGTTTTTTAAAACTTTTCTTGATTGTACACCGAAAGTTAGCCCACTCCATATTTTCACCCGATTTGCTCTTGATGTTAGGTGGGCTATCTCTCGGGATTTTACGGTATATTACATCCAGGAACTGAACACTGGACCCAACTGGCGAAAGATTGTTAAAAATGTAGAGTTCGGTTTCTCACCTGCATCTTTGTTTGCAGCCAAGGTGTCCTTAGCTACGGATGAGTCCTTGTTTGGTATGTCTGAAAAGTGTGACCAATAGTAGACATTTTAATGCGTGAGAATGGCGGATAGGTATGCTCATAATGCATGCTACACATATTCTTATAATTTTATACAGACCCTGGAAACAGGTCAAAAGGGCTCAGAGTTGAGCTTCGTCATACGCTGAATGCGCACATGACCAGTATTCAGGGTGGCATGAACAAAGGAAGGTATAGAAACAAAGAAATAGGCACATGTAGATTAGTCTTTAAACACATATTTCATTACATTTAATTGAACAAGAATTAAACGGGGTACTTGTAAATGACATATTTTAGTGACTTATGTTTTAATGATTTTGTGAAAAGCAAGATGATAGCAAAAACTGTATTATGTTAGCATATGGTAAATACATATTGGGTCTAATGAGCAATTTACTTACAACTATCAAATGTTGACATGAATGATTTTTTTAAAAACACTCTGCGAATTTTGCTAAATATTGAGCTCGCAAACATGCCCCTGTCTACAGTGTAGCCTAGCAAACCATCTTATTCATTTGGGTGATTTTGTTGTCAAAAAGTGAATGCGTACTGTAAAATACCGAGCAAACACTCATCCAAAATTTGGAGGAGAAACTGGGGAATGGGCCTTGTCTTAAATCCGAGAGCAACAATCCAAAAGAAACACATGGAAGGGTAGGCTTTGCACCGGTGCACGCATGTCAAGATTTATCTTCTGCACCAGTGTGCTTGGAGGAATGGCAGACACGGAGGAGCATTTTGGTTAGCTAGGAGGGTTCAGAAGTCGGGGGTGGGCACATGGTTTGTCCTTTGCTTATTTTTCAAATGCATGAAAGATAGCAGCTGGATGATTGTGAGATGGGTGCATGCTCAGTATTTTATGGTAGACATGAAATGCATGCTGACCTTTGGAATGTCCTTTGCTTATTTTGTAGTGTTGTGCAAATATTCTAATGGTAGTTTCGAATAATACGCTGTTTGATATTCGCTTCGAGATGAACTGCGATATTCATACTTTTCGAAGTGTTGATCGTGGCGGGTGAGCCCTGTTGAGTGAGCTTCTCATTGAGCACCTGTGCACTACGGAGAAGCAATACCCGTGGAGCTCGCGGGCTTCGCGGGACAGAGCCAGGAAGGAAGAATATAGTACAGGAGTTTGGCCATTCATTTGGAAGTATAGGACGCAAATGAGGAGATGCCATTGGCCGAAAGCGTGCTGGCCGTGTTCCACGGCATCTTGACAAATCCGAATGTGGCCAACCAGAAGCCGGAAATCATACCCTGGCAGTGTAGCAAGAAACAAAATTACTAATTGCATTGGAGTAATGCAATTAGTAATTGCATTACTATTGCAGTAACTTTCGGTGACAGAAAATATGGTGCACGTGATGTTGCAATCACGGTCATCCAAAATCATGGTGGAAGAGTGCGACTAGAGGAACAATCTACATGCTGTCTAAGCGGTCACACCCTCTCCGAGCAAAACAAAGTTCGAGCGGCACATTCATTTCTTAAATCTTTCTGCATGATCATAATCGAAACATTACGTGTACCCTATCTTCGACCATGAAGGGTTACTACATTTAACTCTTATGCACTTATTAAAACCATATACCTACGATTAAAACTGTTTCTCACTACCACCGCTAGGGATTCTTTTCGGCTTCTGGTTGGCCAAGAGAGCACGCCAAGCCCTCTTTCTGCGTCTGGTGCACGCCCTCGCTCTGCCCGCGCCTCCCATTGACCAAACTCTATGTATACACGACTCTGCTGCAGGATTGCTTTCCCGCAGCGCACAGGGGCTCGGTGAGAAGCGCATTCAACGGGGTTAACCCGCCGCAATTACATAAAAGTATGTGTTATGAGCAATGTCTTGATTACGTCGAACACAGATATTTTGAATTCAAAAAGGATCGTAAAATAGTTCGATATATCAATAATTTGATATACAAAAATATGTTAAATTAAGCTAGAGTTGAAATTTACTCGCGTCTCTGCTAATACCGAAGGTCGCGACAAACGGGAGCTTACCAAATAGAGCATCCAAGAGCCGCTAAATACAGTAGCTAAATACAGTAGAGAGTAGTTGGCGGAGACCGTAAACCCCGCTGTGCTTACACGTGCACCTGGCCGAGACCTCCACACAGCATAAGCAACAAAACACTAAAATAATTTTTAAAAAAAATGAAAGAAAAACTGAAAAGTGAGACATATAAAAAAAGACCTCTTGATCCATAGAAAAAAGTTAAAGCAAGCAAAAAAAAAGAAAGCTCACAAAATTCAGGCAGCAAAAAAAGAGGCAAAAAAAAAAGAAAAACGGGCAAAGCAATAACAGCATAAGAAAAAATGAAAGACGTTCACAATTCCCTGTAATGCCGAATGAGAGGACAGCTCTCGAGGAGGAAGAGGGGAGGGTATGAAGAGGAGGGTATCCACTCCTCCTCCTCCATACCCTCTCTTCCTCCCATCCCATCCTCCTCTCCTCCTCCTCGCCATCCATCCATCCCTCCCTTCTCCCTCGTGACGTAACTCATGACCGTCGTGACGTCACTTGTGACGTCACTTGTGACCCTTGTGATGTCACTCATGACCTTTGTCGATGCCTTCACGAGTGACCTTCGTGACATCACGAAGGTCACTCGTGAAGGTCACTGTGAAAGTCGTGACCTTCGTGATATTACTTGTTACCTTATGACCTCACTTGTGGAGGTCACTCTGAAAGGTCGTGACCTTCACGAGTGACCTTCGTGACGTCACTCGTGACCTTCATGACGTCACATGTGACGTCATTATGGTAAACATCCCATAATGCAACGCACAATTTTGCCGACGGCGACGCCGCTCAAGCTGGAAACGGGCGCCCAAGAGCTGCACTCTAAAAGGTAAACAAAGATAAGGCGCTCAAAGTGACATTTGCACAACCGTTGTTGTGGACACACTCGACTTACCAAACTTTTTTTTTAAATATTTTATATTGGGGATAGGGAGTCGCGCAGCATCAGCAGTGCTCAGGGAAAGGGCGCAGACTACCGTTCCAACAGCAGGCACTCCCTGCTCTCCATAAATGTGTGTGCGTGCCCTTCCCCTTGCTTTTGAATTCCTCCACTTATTCTTTTTCGGTTCATTGTCTCTCCTTCCCCACAACTGCTCTTTCACTGCATATCTTCCCACGTGTATGCTTGGCGGTCTGCCATCCACGCAACGCTAGCGATGTGCACGCCACCGGTGCAATCAGATCCTGGGTAAAGCAACAGGCGGACGGGCTTCGTTTGCTATATCGAGTGTTCATGTTGTGGGAGTTAGATACAAAAAGGCAACGCTCCTATACTATTACATGTGATTTTCAAGGGGATGTTTGGACTTTTTGATATAAACACTAATTCAGAAATACACGAGTGTGATATAACCAGGCTCGACTGCCCACATTTATCATTCGTGCCTTTTTTTCGCCAAATTTGAAATAGAAAAAAAAAATTTGCATATAGCAAGCAGATTTATAAAATCCCCTTGATTGGAATAGCTGTGACAAATTTGTTGTTTACATGCCACAGTTCATAATTATAGGTATATGAAAATTAACTGAGCTTAGAAGTGCACAAGGAGAAGGTTGGGAACAACCATCATGAGTTCAACTGAATTTTCGTAGAAGCGTGGTGCACAGTGGTGAAAGGTTTGGAAAAACTATTTGATATTCGATTAGAAAATATTCAGCCATAACCCCTATTCGCTTTGAATTTCCTTCAAACTCGAAGTCCACTATTCGTGCATGCCTATTATTTTTCAAATGTGTGAAAGGTAGCAAGTGGATGCTTATTCTGACACTGGCACATGCTCCATATTTTATGGTAGGCATGGGTTGCAGGCCGACCTTACTGTTTAGCTAGGTAGACCAATTTATATGAACTAAAAAAATGCTTGGTTCCTAAGGTCAAGTTAAGGCATTTTATGTGAAACATTCTTTGGCTAGGTATTCGGCATTTTCTGAAGTGCAAAAGTGAAGCCTGGATAAAGATGAAGCCTGGATAAAGGTAAGGCCTGGATAAAAGTGAGGCTTCTTGAGGGAGTGGAGGGGAAGAGGCCATCACAGTAAAAAAGCGTTTGTGTCAGGCAGGAGGCGAACCTAGACCATTTAGATTATTAAGCTAGTGTCTTTCCAGCATGCCACGAAACATCGCCGTGAGTTGAGGTGCCAGCTGGCGGAAAAGCCCCTGCGGGGCATCCGCTCCATGTGCGGCAGATACCAACTTGACGCCCTATGAAACATTCTTTGGCTAGGTGTTCGCCATTTCGTGAAGCCTGGATAAAAGCGTGGCCACGAGGCGCGACACTGATTATCATTGTTATCGGGTGGAAGGAGTAAGGTACTCGAGGCCGATTGGTTAACGGGGAGGTCATGTGACCAGTGGGGTAGGCGAGGAGGAGCTCGACCACCTGCGAGCACTGAGGGAGTGGAGCTCGAGAGTATGCAAGGCTCTGGAGGATCACGTGGTTTATGAGCCCGATTAGCGATAGTATCGCTTCATTCTAGGAACAACCATCAAGCGTACATATGGTATGCGTTAAACTACCTGACGACGAAGAGCACTGCGAACGTAGGCGTCTGACGTCTGGAAACTCAGTGTATCGGTAAACGTTTGTGATGCAAGGATGTTTCACAAATCCAACACAATTGCCTAGAAATTTGCCATAAAAACTTTTTACATGCCGAAAGGTTTGTAGTACTAGTATTATACATAAAAAGATGGAAAAGAGTTATCCCTCCATTTTCATTTCAGTCCTTTGAACACTGCTTTATCAATGTGTTTGATACATGCCAACTCAATCTACCATTATAAGCGGTGCAATACACTGCCACCAAAAGAACAAAATGTTTTATTGAAGAGTTAGGTGGAGCTGTCGTTCTGACTCAAGGAAAATGGAAAGTCAGGGAAAAGAAAATAAGAAGCAGGGGTAAAACAAATCACACAAGGGGGATGGGTGTGCTGAGGAGAAGAGGTGGAAGAACTGAGTAGCTAAAAACAGTTGGAAAGTTGTACCGTCTGTGCTAAAGCTACTAAATAGGCTACACTACTAGTATCAACAGTCCACTCCCCAATTTTCTTGTTGGTGCCGCCATTTTGTTGCTTAGTGCAGGGCGCGCGCAACTGCCGACCGTTACGACTCAAAAATGTGAATTCCAGAGCTTTAGATGTAATGCCAAGAAGCTTGGCGATATTTTTCTCCGTCAAGATGTGTTTCAAAATTTCTGGTGGACAGAAAAACAATTGTGGCAGAGAGTGCTCAATCAAGGCACTAACCCAAGAGATAACATTTGGTGCCCATCAAAACCATGTCTAAGCAAAATGTAAAAAAGACCCCTATGACATACGTAATAATTGTTCTGCACAGTGTACGGACGTGCAGGGTGCTTGCATAGAATGCATGCTAAAGCAGAGGTTGGTGAACGTGAAATAAAGCCCGAGCCCTCGTGTGGCTGCTGGGGAATACGAGACCTTGGGACAGACCTCCTGCCCCGCCTTCCAGCGCCATTTGGGTCTTGCCGGCGGCATCCAGCTGGAACATCTTGCGGTACTCCCCGGGAAGGACATCAAGGCAGCATGGGTGCCCCTCTCTATGATGCGGCCACCCTTCATGAAGAGCACCTGCTGGCACTTCTCCAAGACCTGAGCAGAGAAGACCATGACCAGAGTCATTCGGTACCTGTGCCTAAAGGGACACTGACAAGGCACTTACACTCGCCGAGGTTTTTATTTGAGCATGATCAATAAGAGCCCACCCACCCAGACTACAATCTGCGGCCTCAAAATTAATTTTCTTTCCGCCCGAAAACAGCCGGCCGAGAATTGGCCGGTTTCAGTCACGCTCAATCTCTTTTTTATGGTCATGTGGCCTTCAAACTATGTGTACCAAATACATTCAAAGTCGTGGGTCATATAAAGCCCACATTTAATATTAAAAAAGAAAAGAATATGAACCCCCATTTTTGTGGCCTCTAAGAAGCTGCAAATGTGTTGATGAAAAAAAATGTTGCACAGATCACAGGAAGTAGACGTACACGTCATTCTCAATATGGCGAAGTACCGCGAGTTCGACAATGCGACGGAAGCACACAATGGACCAACATTGCGATGGATGTGGGGCCGCTACTTCGGGAACCGTCGTTCGTGGTACCGGCCAATTGATCTTCAGGGTGCAGAACATTGAGCGGAAGGGACATAAGTTCGCACGACAGACGGTGCACGCAAACTTCGTATTCGTCGTCATATGCCAAAAAAGCAAAGAGAAAAAAAAAAGCAGTCGGGTGTAGCTACGTGATTTCTGGCCACGAGCTTCCTCACTCCGTTTCGATTTTGAACGGTGTGAGTTTTTTGGCTTTACTAAAAACATACGCGACTCCGCAGCAGAATATTAATTGGAAAGTCTTTTGACACCATATTAAATTGCCTGGAAAAAATAATAAAAACACATTTGGGGGGAGGGGGGCGTGCCAGTGTCCTGTTAAAAAAGCCCGACCGCGACCAATGCCACAATCCGACGAAGCCAGTCGAGCAGTGCCAAAGGCGTGTCGTCATGGCACTCGTCGTCGTCGTGTGTCTGCCGTCCCTGGCTACACCAATCGCGCACGCTGAATGCGGCGTGGTACTGCACTTTTTTCGGTGCTATAGCAAACGCAAAAGACGACGAGCACCGTGACAATGCACTTTCGGTGCTGCTCGAATGGCTCCGTCTAATTGTAGCATTGTCTGAGGTCAGACTTCAAGTGAAACGGAGTATGAAAGAAAGATTGTTTGAAAAGACTCGAAGGCTCGGGAACCCGGTTTAAGTGTCAAAAAATGACGTTGCAGAAGCCGGAGTGTCCTGCCGTCGGATGTCGCGATCCTGGCAGTAGGTCATAGAAATGCTGTCGAAAAGCCCAATGAGCAAACGCGAGTGTTGCCGTCGTCACGGCGTCCCCACTTCTGGCTGCCGACGCTTCCGTGGACTTTCGAAGTGAAGAGCGACCTGCAGCAGAACAGGCGTCTGCCACATCCACCAACGCTGTTGGGACGCCGCCAGGGTCACGACCGGCGACAGCATGACACTTGTACGACGTCGCCAGGCGTAAATCGAGGGAGCACTTTTTTGGATGCAGTAAAGACACCGAGTGCTTGCACTAGAAAGGCAAATCTCAAAGCCAGGATCGCGAGCTAGCTTGCACTTGTAGCTTTGGCTGCAGTCTCGACTTAAGGGTGAAAGTGCCCAAAGGTAAATTGGAGAGTGAGCAAAGGCAGAGGAGAGGCATGGCGGCACACTCACGTGCATGGAGTGCGAGACGAGGAAGACGGTCTTGCCCTGCATGGCCGTCTGGATGCACTTGCGGAACAGCTGGTTGGCCACCTTGGAGTCCACGGCCGAGAGCGGGTCGTCCAGCAGGAAGATGTCCCGGTCGCTGTAGAGCGCGCGGGCCAGGCTGATACGCTGTCGCTGGCCCCCACTCAGGGTGACCCCCCGCTCTCCGATCTGGAGAGACAGCAACGGATGTTCCGGAAGTCAGCTCGTCTGCTTGCGGTCTGACATGTCGCGCATCTCCCGATTCCGACGTTGACGCACTAAACCGGAGGTTCTTACAAACTATTAAATCTCGAGGAACGCCTTTTTCGATTGATGGCTAAAAAAAAGCCTCCTGGTCTTGGCACTAATGCAACAAAGCGATGCAGAATCCTATAAAAATTGTAAGCAATAATGCGCATATTAGAGAGTGATTTCCACCGTGCTATGCATTAACAACAGAAATAAAATTAACTGTTGGGTTAGTTGGTTAAACATCTTAAATACAAAATGGGCCCTTATCCGTGTTTCTTCAATGACTGTGTGTCCTCTTGTAAATAACTAAATATCATCGCCATCTCTACATGCAAAGCGAGGTTCTACTCTTTCGCCATCAGACATAATGTGTTACCGCAAGAAGTAAGTGCCCTTTTCGGATATGCAAGACCATCAATGCAACATAACAAGAGGATGTGCAAGATCCTAAGGTCTGAAATGTGGCGACAAGTGCGGTTTTACAGGTATTGCCTCAGCGTTCTTGCTGGGTGTGGAAACCCCAATGACAAAGGTGGCGGATCCAGATACAGGACCTTCTTGAATACGGCCAGACAGATGACTGAATTCCTGTGGGGTTCTTACGTTCCTCATCTGAAGAGCCTACGCACACCTAAGACGCAGCCGAAGGGTGAGTCTGTCACCCTGTTGGGCGGAGAACCTCTTCCAGAAAATATACGCAAGGTGCTTGAAAAAGGCCCTAAATTTTGCACAGAACCGAAACAGCAAGGAGTTTATATGTTATCTAACATCCACGACATCGCTTCAAAAGCCCAAGAAAATGATAGACCGAGATGCGTTGCAGACTGCGTGGACGTATTATTGAGAGCAGGCCCACCATGCGAAAGGAAATTGAACGTATCTCGTGTTGTTGACTATTTCCGAGAAAACAACTTAAACCTGCTGATCTCAGACAAGGAAGGAGGCTTTGTTGTGGCACCTAGAGACGTCTACCTTAATAAAGCTCGGTTGGCCATTGACAAGAATTTTACCTGCTTGGAAGGGCTTAAACCCAAAGTGATAAAAGCAAAGGCTCTCCAACTTTGCAATAGATTGGACTTAACTCAACTCAGAAAACAGATTACCGCAGCAAAAGGTGTCCAATTGGAAATGTTTTTTACGGCAAAAACTCATAAGGAAAGTTGCCCATTTCGAGTAGTGGTAACAGAAAAAGGGTCATGGCAGGGAGCTATGTCGAGATTTCTTCTAGACCACCTGAAAAACCTTGAATTGAACGATCCTTTTTTGATTCCTAACTCACAGACATTGATAGAACACCTTCAACAAGATGGCACGACAGTGAAGTATGGGTTTTCGCTTGACGTGGAAGACTTATTTTACTCAGTCCCACACAAAGAAATGTTTGCGGCCACCAGTGCATGCATCGAGAACCATGGAACTGTGTCCTTCCAAAATCAGTGCGGTATCTCAGTGGAGTCATTCATGGAGCTTCTGAAGTTCTACCTTACCTCCACTGTAGTGACGTTCAACAACAACGCATATATCCAGAAAAAAGGAATATGCATAGGCTCATGCGTAGCACCAGTTCTGTGTAACATCTTCTTAGCCCAATGTGACAAGACCATAGCCCAGAAGCTTCCAGCAAACCTGATATCACGTGTGTTCAGATATGTTGATGATTATCTTGTCCTGCTGCATGAACGACCTGAACAAAATGACTCAACGGTAAACAATATTTGCACCACGTTCCTAACTCAATCTCAGGGACTAAGGTTTACCCACGAGCTACCAGATGAAAGCAAGCTTCAATTCCTGGATCTTCAGCTGTCCTTTGAAGACAACCATACATGTTGGACATACAAACCACGGTCCAAAAATCACTTCTACCATTTGATTCGGCCCATTCGAAAATAATCAAGAGAGGAATTGTAAAAAGCAGCTTCATAGCAGCCTTGCAAAAATCATGCGAGCACACAGCCAAGCAGAGTTTTGAGGCACAAGTTCAAAAACTACATGAATCGGGGTATTCCAGTTCTTTAATGTTCGATGTTGCAGAGAGCCTGACCATTCACAAGGAAAGAAGAAGAAGAGATAAGACACGCCGTCCGGCAGTGATACCCTACCAACACAAAGTATCACACAACTTGAAACGAATAGCGTCTAAATATGACATACAGGTCGTAACATCAGCTCCTGATAAACTTAAAAAACTGTGTCCAAAAATCAACTCCCAGAACGAAAGACAAGAACACTGCTCAGTCCAGCACGCACATAAGTATATCAACTGCAACGTCAACATCGTTTACGAAATTCCGTGCACGTGTGGGAGAGTGTACGTCGGTCAATCTGGGCGCTGCGTAAATGTAAGACTACGAGAGCATGATCTTTCCCTACATGCTTCACCGTCAGGACACTTGGCCATACATGTCAGAGACCGTAAATGCACTCCTCTATTCAATCAAACGAAAGTACTCAAACGCTTTCGGAGCAAGAGAGCCAGAGAAATTTTTGAGGCAAAAACTATAATAGAGAAAGGAGACACGTGCTTCAGCACACCATCAATTTCACTGTCCGCGAAAGAGATAGGATACCTCAACCTTTTTTCTTAATCTGGCTGCTTTTCCTTCTTTCTTTTTATTTTTCTATCCGTCTCTTTTTCAATTTAATTTTGTTAATTTTTTACCAAATAATTTTTATACATTTTACGTGCGAATAGAATTGGCATTTTAATTTAGTAAATCTCCTCTCATTTTCGTCTTTCTTTTATCATTCATTAAACAATCAGTTGTTAGTAAGCGCTTGTCCTGTTCTTTCTGTGTTCTGTCCTTGTCCTTTGCGCTTTTGTATTTAAGATTAACAAATAGTTTAATCTTTAAGAAAATGTGCAGCGTAATTACTGGGCAGTTGTGTTGCACGTGAAACGTGTGGCGGCTCTCTGGGCGCTTTTCGTTGGTTAGTTTAGCGTACTGGCTTAACGCGTGGCATGTACACTCTATAGCAACTCCTGGAGTGGAGACACCGGTGTTACTAACCCGGGTTTTAAAAACGTGCAACAGGGTGTTGAGTTGCTATCTGCTGGATGCAGAGCGGATGCCCCGCAGGGCTTTCCCACCAGCTGGCACCTCGACTCAAGGCAATGTGTCGCGTCATGCCGGAAAGACGCTTGCTGAATAATCTAAATGGTCTGGTTTCGTTTCCCGCCAGGCGCAAACGCTTTTTTATCGCGACAGCCTCTTTTCCCCCACTCAAGATGGTGGCAGTACCCGAAATAGCGGGTGTGACGTCATTACCTGGCTCGGCCGATCAGCATCCAGTTAATCGGCAGCTTTACTTTTTGATTTCGCAAATTTCTACACCCTTCCCTGACCAGACAGAGCACGTTTCACGTGAAAACTGCTTAGGGGCAGGGACGGCCAAGAAATTTTCAGAGCTGGAGGAGCTTTTGAGGCTAATCTGGGGAACCCCTCGGTTTATAGGAACCCAGTTTGAGAACCCATGCGCTAAACCAATAGTACAGACCAGCTGGATTTTCGATGTGGAAGTTTGAGAAGACCAAAGACTGACATTCGTCGAGGCGTTCAGATGGACAATATTCAGCAGAGTCATGTCTCCGAAGCCATCGTCAAAGAAGCTGACTCTCAGGGCAGCGTGTTCTCGACCACCGACGTTTCAGGCACCCCTTCTGGATTGGCGGAAGTGATGGGGGGAACCTCATCCGTGGTGGGGGAGGGAAGGTATTGGACGATTCCGATGGAAAAAAAAAAGGCAAAATGAAGAAAACAAAATCCATGCAAACCAACTTTGAAGTTATGAAACGGAGAATAATCGACCCCAACAGCTAGCATCAATAAAAGAAAAAAAAACGTTCAGCCTTTCCACTCTCGTGAAGAAGGAAGACCAGCGGAGCTGTACTCGGTACACTGTGTGCTTCTTCTTCGTCGTCGTCTGTTTTTCGCGGTTCCCTACGATGAATTCCCACCAACGCACCCAAATATCCATTCTTCTATTATAGCTGGAAAGGTTGCCGCCATCTACGAGCGACGGCAGAAACCATACTGGTTGTGTGCTTGCCGCCGTCGCTTATAGATGGTCGGTAGCTGTCCAGGTGGGTTTGTGTCGACATTCATGAACACGATCCTGGGGAACCTAGCCCTTAACAGCTCCGCTGTAAAAAGGTTCTACAGCTCGGTTTGATTGACAGTCGACAGCTTCAGGGACCCCGAGAAGGCCTTCGGGGAGCCCAAAAGGGACCGTGAACCCACATTTGAGAACCCCCATTTTAGGGGGTAACATTTTGAAAGAAACCCCGCCGTTCAGAAGATCACTGCCTTCGGAATGTTAAAAAGATGTCACTGGAGAAAATGACAACTCGCACCTGGAGTACCTTTGCTTGGAAAAAAGGTTCCGGGGAATTGTAGCCTAAAGTAGGAGCATGTGCAGCAGGCTACCCTCTAGTGCAGCAAGTTCGTAATCAATTGCGTGTGTCTACAAATCACAGTAAAAAATATTCTGGTGGACCATGCCAGTTTGGAGGAAGCGATCAAATGATACATATATACATTGTATATACCGTAGAATGCCGCGCATCCGCCCATTCCACATTAAGCGCCCATATACAAATTTCTAAGATCTGAGAAAATATGCACAGTACATTTATATGTAAAATTTATGACCGGACAAGCGCCCATTCCCTATTTTTTCGCGATTATCTCTAAATTTTGAGTGGGCGCTTGCCCGGTATTTTACGGTATGTAAGAACAAACCTAGCGTGCTGTAGAAATGCAAAATGCTCAAACAGAACACAACGTGGCATTTTAATGCCCAATCGTAAAACTCCTTTCTATGCGTGAAATAAAATGTTGCAGAACCGCTACGCCGGTTGTCTATGACGTGTGAAGCATCGTGTATGAAGACCCACGACGTCACCTAAGAGAAGAAGCCAGATTTTGTTACGATGCCAGATAGCCGCACCATAACTCACGACGCAGCTCACGCGGTGCGGGTTTGGCTCATCCTCTTGTTACGTGGCCAGATGTATCGTGATAGAGGTAGCTAAAGAATGCTGCACATTAAAAAGTTCAACAGTTATACTTCAAAGGTGGCAGGTCAATGTGCTTGCCCCTCCTTCAAACACAACACCCCTTTACGACAAGCCTCACCTCAGTGAGATCAGAAGAGGTGAACTGTGCCAGGTCTGGAAGCAAGCAGCAAGCATCAAGGACAGCATCATACCTGCAGGCAGGAAGGCGTACTTGTACTTACAAGATGCTCAGATAAAGTCTATACCTCTTAGGTTAATCATCCATATCAGTGGTTCTCAGCCAGTGATGTTTCGCGGACCCTTTGTGGTTCGGCGGAGATGATGGAGGACCCCGGTCGTGGTGAGGGGAAGGGAAAGGTATAGTTTGATTATGATAATGATCTAATAAGTGGATATAACTACAAGGCTGGTGTGAAGTAGACTGTTCCCATTGACATACACGCGAGAAAACTCACTTGAAAATTGGAATGTTTCGTCTCAATCGGATAAAAGACAACTTTTATTGCCAAACTTGACTCACAAGGCAAGGCTTCGCGGACCCCTAGAATGCCTTCGCGGACCCCAAAGGGTCTGCGGACCCCCGTTTGAGAATTGCTGATCCATATAATTAACATTCAGAATGTTTGTTGCATTTGTGAGCCTTAAGAAAAAGTGTTCTTTGCACTAAACAAACACAAAATATGTACCCCTTGAGTTCTTTATCTACTTAATGCTGTATAGCATTTCATAAAACATGTACCAACTAGTTCATCTTAATGCCTTGATACAAAATATGTGAAATAAATAGGTATGAGATTCGTGCTTTGTCAAAGTAAAACAAGCCAAAAACTAAGTGCAAAAGAACCTGCTTTCCTGTATGCTCCCCTTGTTTGTATACCTCAAACAATCTAAAAGCATTCTATGAAGAAACAAAGTTATCCATGAAAGCATCGAAGAAACACTAGGTGAGAAATCCTCACCTTGACTTGAGGTAGGGCAGACCAAAGAGGATGTTGTCCCGGATTGTAGCATTGAAGATCCAGGCCTGTTGTGTTGCAATGGCAATATTGCCATTTACATCGATATACGCCTTTCAGCAGGTTCATCTGTTTAAAAAAAAAAGAAGGGGTCCCAAAGAGTTAGGCTATGCCTCGATGATACAAGCCTTTTAGTCTTGCAATCAAGCAAAACACTTTTTATGAAAGATGTTTCTGCAAGACATGGCATTTGCACAATGATGAATTAGGAAGAATTAATGAGCAGTAAAAGTAACTGCTCATTCAGTAGCTTGATGCACGCAGTGCATCAAGAGAAACTGGAATTCGCCACTTTAATTGTAAGCAATGTTTACAAGCAAATAGCATTATACGTGTTAAATGCCTTAATGCTGCTGGAAGCGTATTAGAGTGGTACTGCTACTAATATAGTATTAGTACTACTAGTAGTTTGCTAGATGAAAGTTTCCAGCACAATTACTGAATCAGCAAAGCGAGGTGACATACAAAAGCCCGTCTCACACAGCAAGCATACAAGTCCGTTTGTCACAACATCGTTTATGGAAACGTAACAGTATGCTGTTGACTTTTTTCAGCAGACCAAAACATGAACCATAAGACAAAGCAGTATCAGTTTCCCAAGGACCAAGAAAGGCTCACCTCTCCACACAGGGCATTCAGGAGCGAGGTCTTGCCGCTGCCCACTCTACCACAGATACCAATGAGAGAGCCCTGGAAAGGAGAATACACCTTTTCAGGTTCATTTGATAAAAAGAGGTTAGCAGTGTGGTTCCAGACATTCCATCAGGTGAAGCAAAGGTGCTGCTGCACTTGGCTAGATTTTCAGCGAGCAGCACTTCCTATTGGAAGTTGCTGCCACATATCACGTTGCGCGACACGTGGCGAAGGAATTCTGAATGTATAAGGAACTTTTCTTCAACCGTGCACCTCTTCTTTAGGGGACTGCATCATTTCCTTTGAAATGCCGTCACGTAAGCAGTCTTACCGTCTGCACCTTCTAGATGGTTGTACTACTAATGTGCAGGTGCTACCCTACTAGGCAGCCCTCATTCCTACGCAGTGGAGGGGAGGGCGTGTTGGCACACCAGCTGCACTCCGCTGCTGACACTCTCCCATGACCTTGCTATGGTGTGATTACCGTAACACTATGGTGAGCAAGCAAGGTTTTTAAAGGTTTCCCCTATAAAGGTACTGGTTCCAAACGAAACCAACACATTAGTAGTAAAAAAATTAATTTCATTTATGTGGCAGTTTAATAAGGTTGTCCCAGTCCCACCGATGCAGTTGCTGATTACCTTTGTTATGTGAAGAGAGATGTCCCGCAGGGCTTCCTCTGGTTCGCCGTTGGCCTCTTCCAGGAGCGTTCTTTCACTGGCGTCCCCATTGCAGACATTCCCGTGCTTTGGCTTCGAGCTCTGCATACCCTGTGCAGAAAGAACGAAGGGAATCGCAGAAGCTTCAGGTGATCAGTCTAGTGGGTAAACAAATAAAATATCTCAGTCTCACATATGGACCTGTGCAATGTAACCGATTAGCCGGACTTAAGGACGAAAAAACGTCAACGTCGGCAGTCGAAAAATCGGCAGATTGAAAAACTTACACCATTACTTGATGAGCTTAGCTTCTCGTGTACCTGCGTTCGATTTTTATCCCTTCCGTTGTGCTTTCTGTTAACGGAAATGCTGCCTTCTTTTCGCGTTATGGTCGAGAGTACTTTCATTGCCGCACGACGCCAGCGGTGGCAGAACAGATGGGAACCGCAGCGTTCAAACTGGCGTTGTCGAACAAGATGAGAGGCACCGTCCACAGGCAAAGTAAGCGTGAAGGAGCGAACAAGCAAAATGATAATGATGATATTGATGATGGCGTGCAGCTAAATGGAAAAAAGACAGCATAGAACCATGTTGATTAACCTGAGACTGGTGGAAAAACATCAAAGCGAAAGGAAAGAAAATGAACTGGGCGGCGTCTAAACTCGCTTCAACGGACATTTAGTCCACCTCGCTTATGTGGTCACAACCTCAAGGTCATGCCACCAACAAGAAAAAACAAGGGGTGAAGTCTAAACAGTTCAAGCACCACGGTCTTCACAATGCAAAAAGCATTGACAACCCTTTACAGGTGGGTCACGATAAAATAACATCCCATTATTCAAACTTAAGCAAAGGATCAGTTCGCCTTGGAATCATCGCTTCGCCTCTCACCGCAAAAAACAAAAACATACATGAAATGATGGTGAAGCCAATACACACAAAAAAAACAAAAAAAACACACACACACAAGCAGGTGCATTTTAGGCATAACCCATAAAAAATCTTACATTTTTAGAAAAGTTTTTTTAGTGCTAGAGCTATGGTAAAGCTAGCTGTACAGTTGCTAGAACTGCAACATGTCGCTTGCATATATTTTACATCGTTCACTCTCTTTGTATGTATTTCGTCATAAACCAAACTTGATGCAGTTGTTGCAGTCCTTGGATATGTTTTGCTATTTCAGGTTTGTGCATTATTTCTTTACATTTCTTTATATTGGATTTAATCTATCATTTTATGCATAAATGATGTCTGTCCACCATACTTAAATCCACAATCAACCAGGCATACCGGCTTCACCGTCTACTTGTAACATCTACGACTTTCGATAGGCTTTTGCATATCACACCTTAACTTTGGAAATGGTACGTCAGTTCATTCAATACAAAATCATGAATAAAAGACAGTATCTGCATCAAGCTACCTGTTGTACATTAGGATTGTGAATGTATCATGATAATAAGGGATTCTGACAGCGGTTCGCCAGCTTGCTCTTCAGTTTCTCCTGCCTTTAATAAACAATTCAAGTACTTTTATAAACTATCATCCTATCTCACACTAGATGCTTTTCCACTGTCTTTCTGCTGGATTCAATTGATACCAATTGAACATGAAGCGCCTAACGCATTCCTGATAATGACTTTGTCCATATTTCAGTCTTTGAATGACAACTCATTCTTAATAAAAAACCGATTTGATTTCTTTACATATTCTAACATAACCACCGGTCCATGAATCGTAAATAGAAACTTTAATTGTCATCTTCTTCCTTCATCATCTTTCTTTCCCTTCTCGTTTTGATGTTTCTTCTCTACCCAGTCTCAAGTTAATTCGCGCGTTGAATCATCTTTCTTTCCCTTTTAAGTTCTGATCTTTCTTTTAGTCTCAGGTTAATTCCAACATAGTTAATATTATGGCTTCATACCTGCACCTACGATTTTTTAGCTGACATAAGCGTCACCTAACGTTAAAACTCAAGAGTACTCAAGTAACTGCTGTTAGCCAATCCATTTACAGCCAACAACACCAAGATTCAAAATGACGCTTCGGTGGTGTTTTCCGCTTGATCGCTATGACGATTTGTCGAATAGTGAACTTTGGACTGAAAGCTGTCGGGGGAAACATTGGTAAATGAATATACACTATTTCTATGAAGATGAAATCAAGTTCGCCTTTAGGTCAATCTCCAGGCAAATCGGCATCGGAGTCAAAAAAATAAATTGACGACTTCTTCACCATTGATCTTCTATGAAATGAGCATTTGACCAACAACAAAGATCAGCATGATTTATTTTACTGGAATGTATAAGATGTTTGCATTGTGCGACAAACGCAATTTCTAAGTTTTGTTTATGTACCAGACCTCTCCCCAATATCACGCTTCAGCGTTGACTGGGCGGCTCTATACCAGGTGAAGGTAGCCGCCGGAGTAATTCGTAAGCTGATCCCCTCAAACAACTTTTCGACCACATCTTGTATAAGTCAACTCCAGCAGTTTCTAATGGGAAAATAAAATTGTAAAATAGGTTTACAAACGCAAAATATACTTGTTGTTGCAATTCCTGACGTTTGTATAACAGTTCGACTCTGAATCCGACCATCATTATTCAGTTTGAATAATGTAAGTATTCACAACTTCTAAACATCACTTAAATATTGCGATTCGATTCAACCTTTGAATTTAATATTCTAATGTTTCTCAGGTAGACGTATAAACTAATATTATAATATTTTTAAGAATTTTGCCCATGACATACTAGTTTAGCTCAACTGAATGTGCTTCTGCAGCATAGCGTTGTGACACTGCAATGACGCTTGCCATGCTGGCTGTGCTGCAAGTTAACAACTCGATAACGTAAGGCACTTCTTTTGGTGGTTGTTGATTGTACCAAAATATCTGTAGCTTTGTTCTTTCGTGTTAACATTCAAATTTGCTTTAGAAAATGGAAGTTAATAGCTGTCACTAATATGAAAGCTTATCTGGATTTATCACTTCTTTAAATGGACTATGAACATCAGAAGCTAATACCTGGCATAGAATTTTATTTACCAAGGCCAAGTATTTTTAACCATTCAATTTTCGGAATTTCACTATAGCCACAAAATCAGCGGCTAGACCACCTGAAGCCATAGATCTTCTGTGAAGCGCGAACAGACAAACTTCATTTCTATATCTAATAATGCATAT